>RCUC01169299.1:0-73866 GCA_003697995.1 Taxidea taxus jeffersonii | reverse complement strand
AGTGTCCTTCCTCATCTCTTATTATAGTCTTTGGCTTAAAATCTAATTGATCTGATATAAGGATTGCCACCCCAGCTTTCTTCTGATGTCCATTAGCATGGTAAATTGTTTTCCACCCCCTCACTTTCAATCTGGAGGTGTCTTCAGGTCTAAGATGAGTTTCTTGTAGGCAGCATATGGATGGGTTTTGTTTTTTTATCCATTCTGAAACCCTGTGTCTTTTGATTGGGGCATTTAGCCCATTTACATTCAGGGTAACTATTGAGAGATATGAGTTTAGTGCCATTGTATTGCCTGTATGGTGATTGTTACTGTATAATGTCTCTGTTCCTTCCTGGTAATACTTTTAGGGTCTCTCTTTGCTTAGAGGACCCCTTTCAATATTTCCTGTAGAGCTGGTTTGGTGTTTACAAACTCTTTCAGTTTTTGTTTGTCCTGGAAGCTTTTAATCTCTCCTTCTATTTTCAGTGATAACCTAGCTGGATAAAGTATTCTTGGCTGCATGTTTTTCTCGTTTAGTGCTCTGAATATATCATGCCAGTTCTTTCTGGCCTGACAGGTCTCTGTGGATAAGTCTGCTGCCAATCTAATATTTTTACCATTGTACGTTACAGACTTCTTCTCCCATGCTGCCTTCAGGATTTTCTCTTTGACGCTAAGACTTGTAAATTTTACTATTAGATGGCGGGGTGTGGGTCGGTTCCTACTGATTTTGAGAGGTGTTCTCTGGGCCTCCTGGATTTTGATGCTTGTTCCCCTTGCTATATTAGGGAAATTCTCTATAATAATCCTCTCCAGTATACCTTCTGCTCCTATTTCTCTTTCTTCTTCTTCTGGAATCCCAATTATTCTAATGTTGTTTTGTCTTATGGCATCACTTATCTCTTGAATTCTCCCCTCATGGTCCAGTAGTTGTTTGTCTCTCTTTTGCTCAGCTTCTTTATTCTCTGTCATTTGGTCTTCTATATCACTAATTCTGTCTTCTGCCTCATTTATCCTAGCAGTAAGAGCCTCCATTTTTTATTGCACCTCATTAATAGCTTTTTTTATTTCAACTTGATTAGACTTTAGTTCTTTTATTTCTCCAGAAAGGGTTTTTATTTCTCCTGACAGGGTTTCTCTAATATCTTCCATGCCTTTTTCGAGCCCGGCTAGGACCTTGAGAATCATCATCCTGAATTCCAGATCTGACATATTACCAATGTCTGTATTGATTAGGTCCCTAGCCTTCGGTCCTGTCTCCTGCTCTTTTTTTTATGGTGAGTTTTTCCGCCTCGTCATTTTGTCCAGATAAGAATCCGCTGTTCTCCTTGTTAAGTGAACTTGGTCTTGGCTGGATTTCTTTGATCTTCTGGGGGAGGGGCCTGTTGTAGTGATTCTCAGGTGTCTTTGCCCCAGGCGGAGTTGCACCGCCCTTACCAGGGGCCGGGCTAAGTAATCCTCTCAGGTTTGCTTTCAGGAGCTTTTGTTTCCTGAATGTGATTTCTGTAGAGTTCTGGAGGACGGGAATGACAATGGCGGCCTCCCAATCTCCGGTTCAGAGGAGCCGAGAGCTAGGGGCCCCAGTCTTCAGTGCGCCTTCAGAGAAAAGCTTTTAATCCCTCCAGTCTCCCTAGCCCACGTTTGCACCGGAGACCGCGCGCGCCCGCAGACCGCACTCAGAGAAAATCGTGCGTAAGCAGTCCCATCTCACTGGCTTCTGGGAGCACTCCAAGCTCACCCAGCCTGTGACCAAGCGTCTCTGTCTTTGGCAGAGCCCCACCTGGAGTCTCCGAACCCCGTAGATCCCTGAGCTCTCCCGGGTCGGAGTCTCCCCGGATCTTGTGGGGACCCCTCGCACAGAGCACTGGTCCATGTCACAGACCACTAGGAAATCTCGGCTCTGTCTCCGCAGCCGGCTTCCCTGCTCTAATACCTGTGAGCTCTGCGACACTCAGACACCCCCGATCCTTCTGTGACCCCGCGGGACCTGAGTCCACGTTGTCCCTGTGAGGTCTTCACCCCAGTTTAGCCTCTGGAGTGATGTCCCTCCGTGGAGCCGACTTTTAAAAGTTCTGATTTTGTGCTCCGCCCCTTGCCGGGAGCTGGCCCCTCCCCCTGGGGGTCTATCTTCCCCTCGCATTGGATTCACTTCTCCGCTGGTCCTACCTTTCAGAAAGTGGTCGATTTTCTGTTTTTAGAATTGTTGTTTTTCTTCTCTTCGATCTCCTGTTGGATTTGTAGGTGTTCGGAATGGTTTGATAGGCTATCTAGCTGATCTCCTGCTGGCTGATGTCGTTTCAGCCTCCTACTTCTCCGCCATCTTGACTCCTCCCCCCAATCACCTTCTTATGTGCCATTGAAGCACAAAGGGAACAAGAAGTTAAAAACACAATACTATTTATGTTAGCACCCCCAAAATTATCATACTTAGTTGTAAATCTAATTATATATATACAATCTACATGAGAAAAACTACAAAATTCTGGTTAATGAAGTCAAAGAACTACATAGAGGGAAAGCTATTCCATATCATGGGTAGGAAGATCCAGTATTGTCAAGATATACATTCTTTCTAACTTGGTGTAGAGACATGATGCAACCCCAATCAAAATTCTGGCAAGATTTTTATGGGTGTTGACAAACTGATTCTTAAATTTAGACGAGGAGTAAAAAGACGCAAAATAGCCAACACAACACTGAAGGAGAAGAAAAAAAGTGAAAGACTGACAGTACCAGACTTCAGGATTTACTATAAAGCTATATTACTCAAAACAATGTGGTTTTATTAAAAAAAAAAAAAGACAAATATATCAGTAGAACAGAAAATTGATCCCAGAAAAACACCCACATATATAAGTTCAAGTTATCTTTGACAAGGAAGCAAAGACAATAGTGCAAAAACTATCTTTCAACAAATGAATCTGGAACAACTGGACATCCACATGCAAAAAGAAAAAAAAAAGAGAGAAAAATAAATGTAGATGCAAAATTTACACCCTTCACAAAAAATAAAGTGAATCACAGACATAAATGTGAAATGCAAAAACTATAAAACTCCTAGAAGATAATATAGAAGCAAATCTAGAGGACCTTAGATATGGAAAATTTTTTTGGATGCAAGAACCAAGGCATGATCCATGAAAGAAATAATTGATAAGCTAGACTTCATTTAAGTTTAAAGTTTCTGCTCTGTGAAAGAGAATGTCAAGAGAATGAGAAGACAAGCCACAGACTATGAAAAAAAATTTGTATAAGATACATCTGATGAAAGACTGCTATCTTAAATATGCAAAAAACTCTTAAAATTCAAGAATAAAAAAAAAAAAACCAACACATTAAGAAATACTCTAAGACCCAAACAAGCAATTTACCAAAGAAGATATGCAGATGGAAAATAAGCATATGAAAATATGCTCCACATTATAAATCATCTGGGAAATGCAAATTAAACAATAATGTGTATCTCATTATCTCAATAATAAGATACGACTGCATACCTATTAGAATGGCTAAAATCCCAAATACTAAAAACACTGGATGTTGGAAAGCATGTGGAGCAACAGGAACTCACATTCTTTGTTGGTAGGAATGCAAAATGGTGGTCATTCTGGAAGACAGTTTGGTGGTTTCTTACAAAATTAAACATACTCTTATCCTATGATGCAGCAGTCAACTCCTTAGTATTTACCTGAAGGATCTGAAAACATATGTCAACAAAATAGCCTGCACACTAATGTTTATAGCAGCTTCATTCATAATTGCCAAAACTTGGAAGCAATTAAGACTTCCTTAAGTAGGTAAATGGATAAACAAACTGTGGCACATTTAAACCATAGAATATTTTTCAGAGCTAAAAAGAAATGAGATATCAAGCCATGAAAAGACATGGAAGAAACTTAAATGCATATTACTAAATGAAAAAGTCAATCCAAAAAGGCTACATACTATACAATTCCAACTATATTACATTCTAGAAAAAACAAAACTATGGAGACAGTAAAAAGATCAATGGTTGCCAGAGACTGCAGGGAGAGAGAGAGGAATAGGCAGAGGATAGAGGATTTGGGGGGCAGTGAAAATACTCTGATGCCATAATGATGAAAACATGCCCTTATACTTCTGTCCAAACCCACAGAATATATAATACCAAGAATGAACTGAAGTGTAAACTATGGACTTTGGGTGATAGTGAAGTGTCAGTACAGGTCCATCAATTGTAGCAAATGTACCACTCTGATAGGGATGCTGATAATGGAACAGGCTATGCATTTGTGGGAGTAAGGTATATTAATGGGAAATAGCTGTTGTCTTCCCCTCAAACTTTTTCCTAATATAAAACTGTTAAAAATAAAGAAAAATAAATAAACAGTTTTTTTAAAAAGGTAAATGTCCTGAAAGTGAGAGAAAAAAAAAAATTTAGGTAATATTTAAAAACATAAATCCAGCTATAGTTTTAGGAACACATAAAATTATACATGGATAAAGGTTAAAAGTAGAGTATATAAACATGTATATAGACATACTCATATTTTACATATAGACAGATAGATAGATACACTATGATGTCTATTTCTTGGCCTAAGTGGTGAGTATGTGGGTGTTCATTACTTTTCTTGAACTATAATATATATTTTCATATACTCCTGTGAAGGTATACTATATTATTTCACATATTGGGGAAAAAAAAAAAGCCCCTGAAGTAATTGCAATTGAAGATATTTCACAAACCAGACACTGAAGATCTGTTCTGCTCTTTAGAGAAAATATCAAAATATATTTAATAGCCTTTACAAGAAATTTATGAAGCACAGGAAAGCATGGAATCACAGAAAAATAATTCTTCACAGCTAATAAATCTAAACTAGAATATTCAACTATGAGTCAGATGAACAGACAACTAGCTGGGGAAAAAGAGTATTTTCACCTTCAGCAAGGATTCTTCGCTGTTGGTTAAATGTTAACGTTTTCCCCTGCAGGGTATAAGAAAAGAGGTCAGGGGTGCCTGGGTGGCTCAGTGGGTTAAAGCCGCTGCCTTCGGCTCGGGTCATGATCCCAGGGTTGTGGGATCGAGCCCCGCATTGGGCTCTCTGCTCTGCGGACAGCCTGCTTCCTCCTCTCTCTCTCTGCCTGCCTCTCTGCCTACTTGTGATCTCTGTCTATCAAATAAATAAATAAAATCTTTAAAAAAAAAAAAAAGAGGTCAAACACTTTAGGAATAAACGAATAGTTTAACCTGTGCTAGAAGGGCTTATTAAACAGAATTGTCTGTGGTAACAATGTGACAGATTTTCTGGAACTGTTTCAAAGCTGTCAATTTATCAACCATCGTTGGACATATAATGAACTTCTTACTTTCATCCAATGCTTGAGCAAAAGAACTTTCCTCTTCTCCCCCCAAATCAAATAAACTTGTGGCAAGATAGGTAAATAAAGTTATAATAATTAAGGTACAAATAGAATGCTGTTTTTAAATTAATATTTAAATTCATCTTTCTCATCACCAGTGGAGATGAGGATTTGGGAAGATTAGCTTATTTTATAGAGTAAACTATCATTAGAGAATAAGTCAATTATAACTTGAAAGTAAGAAACATTTTCCAGAGAGGATGAAATCTGTTAACTTATTGAGCCACTCAGATCCTTTGGAAAGGTAATAGTGCAGTCATTTAATAAATGCTGTGAGGCAATAGTCTGTTCCTTAGCTTGTATATATCCAAAGCCACTTGTAAAGAGAGTCATAGAATTAAAAATAATAATGTTAATGCTTGGGGCACCTGAGAGGCTCAGTGGGTTAAAGCCTCTGCCTTTGGCTCAGGTCTGATCCCAGGGTCCTGGGATCGAGCCTCACATCGGGCCCTCTGCTCAGCAGGGAGCCTGCTTCCCCCTCTCTCTCTCTGCCTGCCTCTGCCTACTTGTGATCTCTGTCTGTCAAATAAATAAATAAAATCTTAAAAAAAATAATGTTAATGCTTAATTCAGATGCTTATTTTCAAAATCATCTAAACTTAATTCTACAAACTTTAATTATTCTTAATTTTATAACTAAGGAATACTCTATTTCACATCAAAATTAGTATGGTTATGTGTTTCAAGTTAATACACTGAATTTAGGACTCTACTACAGTATTTGTGGTCAAATCTTGGCTTTAGACTTTTAATCTACTACAATTATCATTTTTGGAACCTTTGCAAGATAATCTTATATTTAAGACTAATAACAAAAACTACAGTTTCTTCTATCTACATAAGGAACTGAAAAGTAAATGGATCTAAAATATGCAAGACTCTTTTTTGCATTTTATTATTTACAACCTCAAATGTGTTCTCTTTTTTTGTATTTTTTGTTTGTTTGTTTGACAGAGAGAGAGAGAGACAGTGAGAGAGAGAACACAAGCAGGAGGAGTGGGAAAGGAAGAAGAAGTAGGCTCCCTGCTCCCCACAAAGCAGGGAGCCTGATGCAGGACTCGATTCCAGGACCCCGGGATCATGTCCACAGCCAAAGGCAGACGTCCAATGACTGAGCCACCCAGGTGCCCCCAAATGTATGATTCTTGACTTGCAATCATAACCATAGAGAAAAAGATCTGAGATATACCAGAAGTCTTCATTCAGAGAGAAAAGATTATAACTGGATGAAATTCCTCCCATCAAAGCTAGATTGGTTATACTGTAAGATTTCTAATCATTTATTTTTCTCCCATCTTTACTCACCAATAATTTTTTTCTATTATTTCACTAAATTAAAAACAGATGCATTGTTTTATTCAACAAACACTCATAGGATTCCTACTATGTACCACAGATTCTCCTAGGTACTAGGATGTCATTAGTAAAACAAAACTCCCAGGCATTATAAAACTTATATTTTAGACAGTGAATATTGACTTGGTAGAGGAAAGACAAGATTCTCAACAAATATAAAAGGTAACGAATGTAAAATAAGTGAATTTTTTTAAAGATTTTATTTATTTATTTAACAGAGATCACAAGTAGGCAGAGAGGCAGGTGGAAAGAGAGGAAGGGAAGTAGGCTCCCTGCTGAGCAGAGAGCCCAATGTGGGGCTGGATCCCAGGACCATGGGACCATGACCTGAGCCAAAGGCCCAGGCTTTAACCCACTGAGCCACCCTGGCGCCCCAGTGAAATAATTTTAAATGCTATGGACAAATATAAAACAAAGTGTATATGGCCTGCTGGAGTTAAGGTGGCATGATCTTTTACATGTGGTGTTCAGGGAATGCTTTAGTCATTGACAATATTTAGGCAGAGGCCTGAAGGATAGGAGACAGAGAGCCTCATGGATATAGGAGAAAAGTTGTCTAGGCAAATATAAAAGCAAGAGCAATCAATGGTGCTTATGGAGGAAAGTGTGTCCTTGTTTTAAAGAACTGTGAAGAGGCCAGAGCAATAGGGAGAAGTAAGTTGGGCCTAGATGAGAGAAAATGGAAGAATATGCTTAGCATAGCACTGAAAGTCCTTAGAAGGCTGTTGTAATGAATTAGTACCCTGTATAAGATGGGAAATCATCTGAGGCAGAGAAGTGACATGATTACAATATTAAAGGGATCACACTAGTTATTCTGTTCAGAAGAACCAGGGTTCACTGATGGGTTGTATAAGGGTGAGGAAAAAAAGGCATCAAGGATGATCCCAGATGAATTTACGGAGCTAGCCTTGGGACATATTCCTTTGAAATATATTTTAGACTGCAAAGTGGCGATATTGAGTCAGGAATTGCGTTATACGAGCATGAAGTTTTGAAGAGGGACATAGTCTAGAGATGTAGATTTATCAGTTCAGAGATAAAATTCAGTCTTGAAACTATGAATACTGGCTAGAAAGAGTGGGGTGGAGAAAACAAGAGATCTAGGTGCTGAAAACCTCAAATTTTTAAATTTCAAAATTTAGAGGTCAAGGAAACAAGGAAAAGAACAAGGAAAGAGACTCACAAAAGCTGTCTGGAAGAAGACAGAGAGTGTGGTGGTCCAGAAGCCATGTTTTGAACTGTCTTGAAGAAACGCTATATATGTAGTGTATATATGTAGTGTTTCTTCAAGAAATATATACACATACACACACACACACACACACACACACACACACAGACTATATGAGAATATATACTAAAAATTTCTATATATAAAAGTATATATTAAAAATTTTCCTGGGGCACCTGGGTGGTTCAGTTGGTTAAGCAACTGCCTTTGAATCAGGTTATGATCCCAGGGTCCTGGGATGGAGCCCCATGGTGGGCTCCTTACTCAGCAGGGAGCCTACTGCTACTCCACCAGCTTGTGCTCTCTCTCTCTCTGTCAAGTAACTAAATAAAATTAAAAAAAAAAAATTCCTGTTGGAAACATTAGCAAATTGATGTCCAGTAGTATTTTCAAAAAATATTTTGATATGTGTGAAAGCCGCTTTTGATTATATCTGAGATTTAATTTATAGAGGTGACCAAGCAATGACACAGAGAAGGTCAGTGCTATTGAAAGAAGTTTTGTAAGTCCCAGTTTTTGGACGCCTAGATGGCTCAGTCAGTTAAGCATCCGCCTTCAGCTCAAGTCATGATCCCAGGGTCCTTAGTTCATGATCAAGTCTCTTACCAGCCTCCTTTTTCAGTGGGGAGCCTGCTTCTCACTGTATTTGTGTGCTTGATCTCTCTCTCTCTCTCTGTCTCTGATGAATAAATAAATAAAATCTTAAAAAAATGTTATAGTCTCCAAGAGATAGGGGCACACCACATCATGCAGGGGTGCATGGGGAGCTCCAGAGTCCACCAGGAAGCAGAAGAAGTGAGGGGAAAGCATAGGCCAGAGCTCTTGTTGAGGTTTTCACAAGAAAGAATGAATAAGACAGGGTAGATACATTGAGCAAGCTTAGGGTTGAATATTGTGGTGAGCTCTAGGCTATAGAAATGGTCTCTAGTTTTCCAGTACTTGATCCTGCAGTGATTTAGGGCAGCAGGAATACTGACTTTAGGTGTGAGTTTGTTTTAAAAATAAATGAATAAATAATAAAAAAATAAAATGTGGTTGGTATTACTGGTTTGGGACTGCTTGGCTTATATATGAAAGGTATGTTGACAGGCAAGTAGGTTGTTACCTCTAAGAACTAGCTAACATTGCAAAAGTCAGTTCCTCCTGAGTCTGTGAAGGCCCCCAAATGTCAAAGTATCATAAAACACTAAAAATTTTTATTTAAATTTAAATTAATGAAAACTAATACAAGACCTCAAGGGAGTGAGATTCCTGTGAGGAATCATAGGAGGAAAACTGGTATCAAAGTGCAGAAACACTGTCAGCAATAATTTTTGTTAAGGAGAGAGAGAAATGGGACAATAGTATGAAGAAGGAGGAAAGCTAAGCATGTGTTTTCTTACTGTGAGAGAATTTATCTTCTATATCTATGCTGATGGTAATGATCAAGTATAGCAGAAAAAAAATTTGATGATGCACTAGATCCCAGCAGTGGAACTACTGATTTTGAATCATGGATAACTTACTTATGATTACAGGAAAGGAGGCAGGAAACATAAGCACAGGTGCAGATAGGTGGGTACGTTTAAGGTGAGTAAGTATAGGATGTAAAGAAAGTTCTATTCTGATTGATTCTATGTTCTTAGTAAGATTGGAGGTAATATCATGAGTTGATAACACAACTTACAGAAGAAACATTAGAGGTTTGAGAAGACAAAAAGTAAGAAATAACTTTTCTAACAGAATGGTATAGCAATTGGATTTGGGATATGTACTAAATTTGCCAGAATATACTATGAAACTGCTTAATATTAGTATTTGCAAGATTAAGGTAGACAATGCATGTATTTTTTCTTTAGCTATATTCAACCTCATAGTCCAGGTACAAAGTTTGTGAATTAGTTGGATTTAACCAGTTTGAGGGTTTTCCAGATGAATAGAAATAAAGAAGAGCATTATTGAGAATGTATGCAAGGAAAAAAAATATGCTAATGTGCCAAAAAATCTATCTGTGTAAAGAGAACAGTAAAAACACGAATAACAAGAGGAATAATGACAAATTGGAGCCTGGATAGTTCTCATGAGCTTAAAGAGTGAATATCTAGGAAACACTTATCTAGTATTTGTAACACATTGCTGGTCCTTTGGAGTATTAAATAGTCAAAGAAAATGTTTCTATAATTTTAGGGTCTTACAATTTAGTAGGGAAAAGCAGTGTCATGATGTTTCATTCATGATAAACTCACTGAATTTCTTTTCTACCCCCATGGTTCTAATAATAACTAATTATGGAATACAAGAAATGATTCAAGTTTATTCATATAAAAGTAGTGAGACATAAAGCAACTTAAAAAAAAAGAGACAGTAAAATAGCTTACCTGATTTAAATATGTAAATTCACTGGACCTCTTACAGATAGCAGTTGCCTTTCACAGATGGAGTTTTTTATGCTCTTCCTCAGAGTATAACCATGAGTTGGATATACATCTTCAGAATCTTGGTTTAATGCCTTATTTTGTACTGAAATCTCTCATACAACTACATTCATGAGGAGCAAATGAGAGTTTAGACTGTGTCTTAATCTAGTTTGAAAATCCAGCACTTAGAATAGTGCCAAGTAAATAACAGATTATGTAAGTGTGACATTGGGCAAAGAGAGAGAGATTTAAATTAATCAACATCAATATCAACATATCAACATCAATTTGGGAGGAATGGGTTAACAGCAGGTTTGCAGCCCATTTTCCCCCTTTATCAGAACACACCCCTGAAGAAACAAAGAGGAGGTTACCTAGAAAATCTTATTAATATGTTTGTCACAACACTCCTGACAAATACATTAATTTGCTACTAAGAGATTACCTCTCTATGAAATGTTTGATCAGGATATATCTGTTCCATCTAGAACTCTTAGGGCTAACAAAACCATAATGTGTGAACTTATGGGGAATGGCTTTCTAGAAAATACTTTGTAATTTATATAAACATCTACATATAAAATGAAGTTCGTTCATAACCAAAATATCTTCTTTTTGTATACATAATATATGTACATATACCACTTAAATATCTTGGTGTTAAATCTGAGCTAAAGCATTTACTACTGCTGCCTTGGAAGGAGAGCTGTGTTGTCAGTCCCTGACCTCTTTCTGCTTTTCCTGTGCCTGACAAATACATGTACCCTTGAAATTATGACTAAATGTTAATGGTAAGGTATTTTATTCTTTTAAACCTGATTTTATAATCTGATACTTTGTGATATCTTCATTATTCCTAAAGGTATAAAACTGGATGAAATAAAATTAATTAGGTCATATATAGGATACAAAACCTTGAGGCTGGCCAAGCTGTAGAAAATAGGAATAGAAGGAAAATAACACTGAAAGTAAGTAATGAGATGGGAAGAAAACTGAGATTTAAGATATTAGAAGAAAAAGGAAAAAAATAAGTGTTTCAAGAAGAAGGGAGTATTCATTTGTATGCAATGCTACTAACAGTTCACATAAGAAAATGCATATGATGTTCTTGGGTTTGGAAACACAGAAGTTATTGACAAAAGTAGTTTCAATGAAGTGGTAGAGATGGTAGCCAAAGAGAAATTATTTGAAGAGTGAATAGGGATCTTAGGTGACTCAAGAAATGTAGTTATGAAATCAAATAAGTAAGAAAAACACATTATTTGAGAAAAAAATTCATGGAGCTTTTAGGTCCTTTGCAATATTTAATAAGAATGAATATTTAAATGCTGTGCTCAGTATTGTCTGAATAATTTCTTGCTAGTAAGTGTATGAAGCAAGCTTGTCTATCACCAACATTTGATTCCATAAATAAATAAATAAAGGAGGGTGTTGGAGTACCTTACCTTCCCCCCAATATCTGTTGTCCTCGAGTCCCAGAAACACAGGGAGCCACTTGATTTCTTCAAGGATCAGGGTCTGTACTCATAACTAGACCAGAGAATATAAAATGAGACCTTAAGGGCCCCTTAACTTTCTCACCAGAGCAATTCTGAAGTAGTAAGCTCTGCACAGTTTTTGCACTGGTGACCAAGTTGTCCCTCAAACAAAGTTACTCCATACCCAACCTCAACGTCAAGGGAGACCCCAAACATCCAAAACCCAAAAGAAAACCCTTTCCCAAAGCTAAGATCATAGTTCCTATAGTGTTCTTAGTTTTAGACTTCAGATGTTCCTGTTCAGAATCATGCCCTCCTCCAAATTTTGAAATTCTCTTTTGCTTCAGGAGCAAGGAAGAATGTACCACTCTCTCCAAGTTTTTCCTGGAGAATAATGGATTTACCTCTTTCCCCATTGTTCAGCTTGTTTCCCTTTCTCAGGTCAGTACCATAACTCCTTTAATAGTATGTCTCTGATGATTTACAAGCAGCTTCCCAGAGGGGATTGGAATGTCAGGAATACACATAGGCAATCAAGGTCTTGGCAAGGAGACCAGGAATAGCAGCACCCCAGAGAATGCTCTCTCCTAGATGAGTTAGTTAACAAAATGCTGTTGGAACACTGAAATGTCTAACACCTCCAACTTTAGAGCTGCAAACAGAAAAAGTGAAATGGGAGAGTAGGTTTTAAAGGCTTCTCCCCATGCTCTATTTATTCTTGGATGAAAAATTAAAAATCAGGATCAGAAACTATAGGCTATTTGTGGCTATTTCAAATTTATACCATTTTTACAAGAAAAGATATAATTCTTCTGTAATAGCAGGTTAATCACAGAAATTAGAGAAAGAAAAAAACCAAAAACCATCTAACTTCAGCTGCTCATCCCAATTACTCTTCAAACTGCATTATTAGTAGAGTTTGATCCATTTCATTTTAAATTATTCTAGCACCTCACCTCATCACTTATTTTTGAAAAGTGTTTCTCATTTTAATATCCTTACCTTGAAGCAAAATTTCTAATACTCTTCATTATACCTCATCTCTTTTCATGCCAGGAAAATACAAATGTAAAGAGAACTTTGAGAGAAAACAGCAGGTCACCACAGGGGAACAGGAGACAGGGGACAGAGTTATGAGTCTGCTCCATACTATTTTCTTTTACAAAGTAAATGATACTTAAAACACTGCATTTATCTCACTCCATGTTTCAAGTCAAAATTTCTAATGGTTGTCTATTTTCTCTAGGACAAAGTTAAATTTGCTCTGCTTGGGATTCAAGGCATTTTGCAAACTCGTTCCTAGCTAATAATATTTCTATCTTTCATTTCCATTCTTTAATTATAAAGAAAATTTCCACAAATTACAAGCCAATCTCTTGACTTTTTTCAAGTAGTTTTTGTGGGATTCTTTTTTTTCAAAAATGTGTTTTTTCTGATTATAAAATTTTCTCAATGTAAAAGTTGTTTTAAACATATACAGTGAATAGTAAAACCAGAAGAAAGAATGAAGGGAGGAGGAAAGGAAGGAAAGAAGGGAGTAGGAAAGAAGGAAATGTTACACAGACACAAACAGTTAAATCAGAGAAGTACACACTGACGATTAATATTGAAAGAGAAATGCTTAATATGGCTATTAGTGAAAGAAATGGGAATTAAAACTCTAATAACATGCTACTTTTTAATATATCACATTAGTTAAAAATTTTAAAGAATTTAATTTACAAACATATATAATTTCTTAACCAATATCTTAATGATAAATAATTTGTTTGTTTAAAAATTTTCCCTATTGTACTTTCCCTATCATCTCCCTGGGATACATTTCTATAGCTGGAAAAAATAGATACATACATGCAATATGTCAGGTCGCCCTCCAGAATGTCTGTGTGAATATTATGCTGCTCTCAGGACTTTCATGCCCATTATGTACACTGCATTATACAAGGTTTCCTGGCCTAAAGTCCTGGGAGATAGAAGAGTAGGGAGGCTAAAATTTGCCCCATGTTTGCTTGCCAAGCCCCACGCCCTCCCTGTTAGAAGTCTGGGTCTTTTTTCATCTTTTTTTAATTTTTGTTAATAATAACACACTGAGAAGAACCTTCTTCTACAGGTTCACTATATCAGAAATGGCTAGCAGCGTTGCACCATCAAAGATGGAAACTTCATTTTCAATTGACACAACTTTCCTTTTTCTCTTAATACACTGACACATGTCTCTATCAGAAACTAGCATGAAGCTATTTTTTGCATTCCAATTCTATTTTATATTTTTCTTATATGCAACCAGTAGAATCAACACCATGCATACATTGAATAGTTTATTAGAAAACTGCCTTTACCATACTGAATTTTACCTATGTATGGTTTGAATATCATCATAACATTCTACTATTAATGCAAGCCCCACATCATTTTTCTTCTTTTAAAAAATGTCTTAATCATTTTTACACTTATTTTTATTAATATGTTTTAGAGCAGGTCAGTTGCAATTTTTATTCCAATTGTATTGTACTTATGTTTATAATTTTAGAGAAACAAAATCTTTATTATATTGTTTGCCTTCTAGGAAAAAAGATTTTCACTCATTAAATTCTTTGTTTATGGCTCCCAGTGATATCTTATAGTCTTCTTCCTATAAGTCCTGCACATTTCTTGTTAAGTTTATTTATAGATGTTTTAAAATATTTTCTGTTTATTACTATAATCTATTTTTATTACATTTTCTAAGAGGTTATTGCTGGCATATAGAAAAATTATTGATTTTTAAATAATTTTCAATGGGGTTGTTTACATATTTTTTGAATATGTTAATTCATCAGGTACTCGCCTTCAATTTTCCAAACATACAATTGCATGCACTATACCTACTGTCCACAGAGTGTAAGTGCCTAAAAGCATTGAGTTAAGCACAGCCATAATATATCCAGAGATTCAAGCATTCATCTTTGTTTACATACATTTCACTTTCAACTTTTCTTTCCAAAGGTTAAATAATAGAGCAGTTTTACTGCAACAACAAAATGAAACTCATATATGATTGTGCTCCTGTAACTTCAATTTATAGTAAGAACAGGTCTGGTGTAATGTAACTGCTGATAAAAGTCATTGACAAATAACTCGAGTTTACACAGGGTATTATTTTTCAGTTGCTCAGAGCCACTTTCACTTTTCTCAGCTCCATGTAAACAAAGAAGCAAGCTTAACTGTGGGCCAAAGAGGTTCACACATACTTAGTAATCATATTATGAAAGCACCTTCCAATCTCAACTATTTGAAATACCTGTGTAAAACATACAGTTACGACAGTGTTATCACAGTTCTGTTAATAATATCATCCATGGGGCTCCTGGGTGGCTCAGCCATTAAGAGCCTGCCTTTGGCTCAGGTCATGATCCCAGGGTCTGGGATCAAGCCCCACATCTGGCTCCCTGCTCAGCTTAGAGTCTGCTTCTCCCTTTCCCACTCCCCCTGCTTCTGTTCTCTCTCTTGTTGTCTCTCTCTCTGTCAAATAAATAAATAAAATCTTTAAAACAGTAAAATAAAATAATATCACTTCATGTGCACCAAACATTCATTCTGTGGTGTCCATGTTGGGAAGAGGATATGAGTAGATTACCACATGACAAGTGGGCAGATGAGGCTTGCTCAGTTAGCTACTTAGCTCTACTTTCATCGTACCAAGAACTTCAGAGCTCATGGGAGAATATATGGGCCAGTTAACTGGGAGGTATGCCTAGGGATTGTGGATTATATTAATGATTCCTCTGTATTTATATTTCAAATAAGAATGTGTACCTTGGGGGTGCCTGGGTGGCTCAGTTGGTTAAGCATTTGCCTTTGGCTTGGGTCATGATCCCAGGGTGCTAAGACAGAGCCCTGTATTGGGCTCCCTGCTCAGCCAGGAGTCTGCTTCTCCTTCTCCCTTTACCCATCCCCACTGCTCATGCTCGCTCTCTCTTTATCTCTTTCTCTCAAACAAATAAATAAAATCTTTAAAAAAATTGTGTATCCCGGTATGGTAGAAATTCTCATCATGTATATTTCCATAAATCATTGTCTATACCTCTATTTTAATACTAGGACATATTCTCATTTGTCTTCTAAGTAGCCATTAGATTGAGCTTCTCAAGGGAAGAGATGGGTATCTAGATTTTTTGTATAATATTGGACACATAGTAGATGCCTTATCTATGATTTTTGAAGGGAATGGTGAGGCAAGACAAGTCAAGGCAGAAGAAGATAAGGAAGTAATTGTCTAAAAACAGTCCAAGTATTCAGATTCAATAGCAGAAGAAAAGGATTTTAGGTAAAAAAAATTTTTTTCTATCTTATCCATATTTACTTTGATATATAAAAAATTAAAGGAAAGCATAGTTTCATATGGTGGCATTAAGCAGAAAATGTGACTAAAACCTTTGGACAATTTCTCCTGCAGATCAGCTTGTGTATTTTAGTGATCAGCACAAAACAGCCCATAAACGTCTGAGAGAGGCCAATGACAGGTTGAGGTCCAGAAATTGTGTTCTAATAAAGAATTATTCAGTGATTCTGGAGGTGAGCATACTTGTTTTTGAGCTTTTGTAAAGGGCAATTTATTATTTTTTTCATTTTTTATTTTTTATTTTTTTGGTCAGATAAATTACTCATTAAAGCAGTAGGACCTTCTGGGAATTTTAGGCTCTTGATCTGCCTTACAATAATTCATATCACAGACATCCAAATTTTAACCATAGAGCTAAGAAAGAAACTGAAGAAACAAATATGATAAGTCTGGAAATCATATCACTTGAGCTAATAAACAATCTCACTCATAGATTCATTGTATAGAATTTGCCAGGTTCTGGCAAATTTATAGGTTGCCAGGTTCTGGCAAATTTATAGGTTAAGTGTGTTAACCTATAAAACCGGCCTTTTTGACCATGCTTCCTTTCCCTGCTGTAACAGACAATATCTGAAGATGGAGACTGTGATTTAGGTTTAAAAAAAAAGACACATAGATGGGGTACCTGGGTGGCTCAATAGTTCAGCTTCTGCGTTTGGCTCAGGTCATGATCCGGGGTTCTGGGATCCAGCCCCGCATTAGGCTCCATGCTCAGCAGGGCGCCTGCTTCTCCCTCTCTCTCTCTGCTGCTCCCCCTGCTTCTGAGCTCTCTCTCTCTCTCTCTCTCTCTCTGTGTCAAATAAATAAATAAAATATTTTTTCTTTTTTTTAAGATTTTATTTATTTGACACAGAGAGAGAGATCATAAGCAGGCAGAGAGGCAGGCAGCAGGGGTTGGGGGGGGGGGACCAGGCTCCCTGCTGAGCAGAGAGCCCAATGTGGGGCTCGATCCCAGGACTCTGAGATCGTGACCTGAGCCAAAGGCAGAGGCTCAACCTACTGAGCCACTCAGGTGCCCCTAAATAAAATCTTTTAAAAAAGAGTTTTAAAAAGACACTTAGAGGGGCACCTGGGTGGCTCAGTGGGTTAAGCCTCTGTCTTCGGCTCAGGTCATGATCTCAGGGTCCTGGGATCGAGTCCCGAGTCCTGTGTCGGACTCTCTGCTCAACAGGGAGTCTGCTTCCTCCTCCTCTCTCTCTTTCTCTCTGATTGCCTCTCTGCCTACTTGTGATCTCTTTCTGTCAAATAAATAAAATCTTAAAAAAAAAAAAGACACTTAGATTTGATTACTAATCACAACAGTTTAGGAAATTTTCTAAGAGGATATTTTAAGTCCTCCCTTCTTGTAATATAATCTCTATATCTTATTGCCATTGTGACTGCTCCGAGTTTTGTAGGCTCTTCTAGCATTTGTCTTTGTTGTCTGAACACAGTATGCTCAAAGGACAGAACAGTCATTTAAAAACACACAGAGAGATTTAACTTAATCCAGATTTCTGCAGAGAATTACACTTGGTCTCCTTTCACTTGAATCTATGTGCCCTTGTCTAGAATTCATCAGCAAGTTTAAATGTCGTCAGGTCTCCCACAGGCCACTGGGGCTTTATGAAATTTCAATATCTGCAAATAGAAAGACCGTACTTTCACATTATCTGTAAAAAGGGCCTGATAAAGAGATTTGGGATCTTAAATTAACTTCACTTACTTTCTCTCTACACTCTTGTGTGACTATGTTCCTTAAAGCAAGAAAGCAGATGTTGCTTTACAGAAATATTTTGCATAAATGCATTATTTTCACTGAACAGTCAATAATTCACTTCCTCATAGCAACATTCTACCTCTGAATGATAGAGCCCATCAACTTTCTGCCAATATGAATATTTTTCACAATAGGTACATGAATAGAAACTGTCAAAGATTAAATTTAAGTCTCAGGCAATTGCCATATCACTCTCAAAGTCATGTGATGTATGAATAAAGCAAAGGAACTTCCAGCGTCCAAAGAGAGCAGTTTTAACAAGGTCAACATGCTTTCTCAAAGAGTAATTCTGTATATATTTGAGGCATAAATCTCAAAACACAAGGTAAGCATTTTAAGAACACTTCATATCAATGTCATGCTCCCACTAAGGTAAACTGTCTTTACATTTTTTTTTAATTTTCTCTTGTGTTTGTTTAGATAAAAACAAACTAATCCTAGAAATATCTGCATGAGGTCATTTTCTATAATGCTGGGCTAGGAAACTGGGACTAACTCGGGCTAGCAACAAACTGAAATTGTTGGATTAAATATGAGAACATCTTCTTAAAAGCATCAATGAGTTAACAAGATGGAAAGGATTACTAGCCAGATCTGAGGGGCAAGTTTGAATCCAGAGAAAGGTGACAATGATGCTCCTTTTATATGAAGACTTTGCCATCTGAGAACTTTGAACTTTGGTTGGAAGTGGCATATAGAAAGGGAAACAAATACAAATTCACGGCTGCTCCAGGTGGAAGGTTTAATAGGAGACTCTCCCTACATGAAGCTGAGGCTACAGTGGATATACCTTCAAGGTAAATTTGCTATGCAATTAGTGAGATTAACTATTCAAATTGACATTGTTTTAAGAGGCCCAAAACACTTAAGACATGAAATCAACTGGATTTCAGATAGAACAGATACTGAACATAAACACTGAAAATCTTCCTTAAAGGAGGGGTTCTCAAGCATGAACAGGCAATAGAACTCAACTCCAGACTTTCTGACTCAACGAATTTGAGATGAGGACCCAACATTTACGTTTCTAACAAATTCTTGGGTGATGCTGATGTTGCTGGTCCAGGGACCATACTTTGAGATGAATATACCTTTTTCCTAGGCCTCAAATGATTATTTACACACACACACACACACACACACACACACACACACTTGCAAGGATATTGAGGAGCATATGATAAAAGAAAATAAACATTTAAGGAAACAGATATGATGAGCAAAAATCAAAAGCAGAGCTACAAGACTTTAAATACTGGAATTATCATTCAGATCTTGAGGTGGCTATGTTTAATTTAACATTTATGGTTTAAAAAAATAAAAGCCAATCTTAAAATACCCTCAGGAAGTTGTAAGTAGTGATATCACAGATATCACAAAGAAATCCAAGTAGATAGTCTGGAAATGAAAAAGAAACTAAACAAATGGGATTAATAACAAGTCAGATGAAACTGAAGGGAGAATTAGTGAGCTGGTATTTATGTCAGAAGGATTAATTTACATCACAAGTGAGGAAATTAAAGTTCACAGGCAAATCCTGGCCCACTATTTGTTTTTGTAAATAAAGTTTTATTGGAACACAGCCATGGTCATTTATTTGTGTATTATCTATGGCTGTCAGGGCCTGAACTGGATTAAAGGGATCCAGAAATCAAGGAGACAAATTTAAGAAGGCACTCACTCTCACGTTCATGCAAGTGCCAATTCTACATTTGCCTAACCCTAAAAGTATGTGCCATCTTAAATTTAATCACTACTCACTCCTGCTCCACACTCATCTTGGCCTTGATAGGAGGCATGAGAGGGCCATCTGAATGGTAGCTATGTGGAGTTGTTTGTTTTTTCTATAATACCTATAATTTGTACAATTTTCTGTGTTTCAATTTCAAAATATTTTTAATAAATACCCTTCTAGGGATGCCTTGGTGGCTGAGTCAGTTAAGTATCTGCCTTTGGCTTGGGTCATGATCCCAGGGTCCTGGTATTGAGTCTTGTGTCAGGCTCCTTGCTTATCAGGGAGTGTGTTTCTCCAGCTGGCTGCTGTTTCCCTCCTTTTGCTCTCTCTCTCTTTGACAAATAAATAAATATTTTTAAAAAAGAAAGAAAAAAATACCCTTCCAAATCAGGTCAAAGAAAAATAATAAAAATTAGAAACATTTTAAACAACAATAATGAAAATACTACATATCAAACAAGTGGGGTGAGGTTAAGACAATATCTTAATACATATATTAGAAAAGTAGAAAAGACAAATATAAGTGATCTGAGCATCTGCTTCTCTGGAGCAGAGCACTACATTTTTTTTTTTTAATGTCATTGATCTATTATGGAAACTTGACCATTTACACCACAGAATATCTCATGTTCTTGTTTTGGCTGTTTTCTTGTAGTGCTGATAATGTTTTCCTTTAGCTTCCTGTTTTTTGGTTTTTTTTAGAAGTATACAAACTTTCCTTTCATACTTCATAGTGTTCATGTGCAGAAACCAATGCTTTTCTGTGGCAGTGTCATCCTGCTAGAGTATACATAAAAACTCAGTTCACACCTTAAAAGAAATTAAAGATCACTTTCAAAAACATTCATTTAGTTGACAATGGTAAAGTCTAAACCATCTATTTGATGCAATAATAATTGCATTACTATATATCTAAATCTAATTACAGAAAAGACTTAAAAATTAATGGACTTTTGAATTCATTATTTTTAAGATAATGAACTCCTTTCCAATTAACTATCATTCCTAAACCCTAAATCAATCTCCTCTGTGCACTCAGGAAAGTCTCATTTGCAGCACAAATCTCTTATTTTATAGAGTTTCTCATTTGTAGACCACTTAATGTGTTTTTATTGCATTCATAGGATACCAATTCTAGATAAATTGAGAAACAAGATTATCATGAGCTCTTAAATAATAAGATTAATAACCAGATTTTAAATTAACAATATTTAGAATATATTATATCAGTGAGATGGATGATATTATTTGAAAATTTTCACAAACTTATTTAAATTAAGCCTAATAATGAACATCATGAGTTATGGATCAGGTCCTGTGTCCAGTTTGTTATTCATTTATTCTTCATTTCTACCAAATCAGAAATTCTTAACTAACAAATATACATCACTCAAAATGAGTTTGAGTTTTGTGTCCCTGTCTTATAGTTCCAGCTATTTGTCTCAAACTACAATATTATATTCAAATTTTGGGGAGACTTAACATTGAGAATACCATGGCCTATGTGTTAAAAGATGCAAATTGATTCCTACAAAACATTTGAAAGATTTTGAACTATCGGGAAAGGACATAGTGGTAATATGCCTCTTGCTGTATTTATTTTTAGAAAATATTTCTTCATGTTCTGTGGCAACATTTAAATCTCCTTAAAAATATATCAGTGTGTCATTCATTTTTTTTATCTGACAAGTGAAGAATTCGAGAGCTGAAAAGGAATCATATTCTTGGCAATTGAGCTATATGCACGAATTTAGACTTCTTAAGAAATCTTGTTGTCTTATCATCATTATTAACATCATGTTGTCACTAAAGAAATAGATTCAGACTTCTCAAGTTATTAAACACATTTTTGAAAGATGTCACAAAGCAAAAGTGCCTGGTATCAGAGAAACAGACCTTAATCTTTTATTGGTGCTGTGAATCTTTAAAGAAATCCTATCCCTCGTTTGAAAAGCTCCCAGGAGCAACTTTCTCCTCAACAACTAGCATATTTCAGAGGGAAAAATTGTGCCCCATTTTCACTTCTAGCCTATATATTTGAATAGCAACCTCAAAAGCCAGACATTCAACAGTTATGATTACCCACATACAGAATGTTTTCTATTTACTTGAATGTTAAATCCAGATTGGGTATATTGTGATTATTGGTTGAATAAAAACAATATTTGACATTAAAATGCATACTTTTTATTTGCATATCAAAAACATACTTGTGAAAAATATAGTGATTTGCACTTGTTTTTGATACCAAAAACCTTTATCCACTGAGGGAGGAGCTAGCTTAAGGAGGGAAGGAACAATCAAAATGCTAAGTTCCATTTCAAAGGAATACCTTTAGTCATTAAATTCATTTGTAAAAGATTATTTGGGAACTCAGTCTGTGTTAGGTTATAAACATTAAGAATAGAAGCAGTTATAAATATTAAGAATAGAAACTCAGAGTTTGGCAGCTTACATTCTAATAGAGAGAGTATATACATTAGCAAATATGTGTAATGAAATATTTAAGATGCTTGATCAAATTTCCATAAGGTACGAAAAGTACACTGATGCAAGCAAAACCAAACCTCCCTGGGGAAGGCAGGGGGAAAGGAAAGGATTCACACAGAAGGTGACATAAATGAAAGTATCAATTGGATTTGGCATTAAGGAAGTCAATTATCCACAGAAAAGGAATTTTTTAGATTTTAAGTAAGGGAAGAATTCAGATTGTAGTTGGTGAGGAGTAAATACAAATAATTAAGAAATGTAAGTTATTCTTTCAATAAATTTGGTTTGGAACAGAAAGGAAAAAAAAAATTTTATCCAGTAACAGTAAAAGATCGTTGTGTATTTCCCCATATACTAACTGGAAATGGATTTACATTGGGACTTTACTCATTAGACAATGACCAAAGCACAGATAATTGTTCTTCCGTAATGTATACCATTGATACCTATCTGATTTTATCTCCTACTGTCTCCTTTATACATTATGTTCCAGTCACACAGATCTTCTCTCTTGCATAGGAAGGCCCAACTTTTCTTGCCACAGTATCTTTGCATGAGCTTGTCCTTCTATCCCCACATGGAGACAGGTTGCTCTCTATTTCACATGGCTGCTGCCTTCTTCTTGTCACCTAGATCTCAGTTAAAAGTGGCTCCTCAGGAAAAATCTAACTGAACATCTCCATGTATGTCACCAAATTTCCAATCACTCACCATCACATCCAGCAGGGATTATCAAACATTATGTAGGGGCACCTGGGTGGCTCAATCAGTTAAGCATTGCCTTTGGCTCAGATCATGATCTCAGGGTTCTAGGACCAAGACCACATTAGGCTCTCTGCTCAGTGGGGTGTCTGCTTCTCCCTCTCATTTTCCCTCTGTTCTCTCTCTCAAATAAATAAAATCTTAAAAAAAAAAAAACATTTAATGATCTGTAAGCACGGGCATCAATCAGAAGGGACATAGGCTGCAGACAACAAGGATATATGTACTGGCCCATAACTGCTGGACATATAATGTGACAACATTAAGTTCTCTCTTCTCTGCAGAGCATTTGTCACTATCTGAAATTAATCCTGACTTGGCTGTTATTTGCCTCCTCCCAAGAGGATCTAATCTCTATGAGAGCAAAGCTTACTTCACCACTAATAAATAAAGTTTGGTACATAACCAGTATTAAATATGGACTGCATTGTGTGCCCGGTTTTGCTCAGGAAAGTACTACTTTGAATGATATCTCTACAGTTTCAGTTCATGTGCTGTTAGCAATAGTATTAGATTAGCACACACAGGATTTTGTTATTTTGTTACCATTTCAGAGAAAACTCACTAAATTAGCCAGACAGATTACTAAACTTTGCTTAAAAGATGGACAGTACAAAAGCATCAATATCTCTCTGCCCTTGTTGACAACATCTGACAGACTCAGTAAGTTCTGACCAGTCCATAGACACTGTCCACTCCCAGCTAAAAACACCAGTGGGCATAGACCACATGTTGATAAACACTTTTGTAGAGCAAAGCTTGACTTCAGGTCAATAAATGTCCAAATTTCCACTAGTGTCAAATTAAGGATTTTCAGACTAAGTTTTATATTTTTCTTATATGAAAGATAAAACCTTAGAAAATAGTAAGATTAGTTTCTTTAAAATGAAATGGATAAATCAATAAATATAGTTGGAAGTCTCAGCAAACTTTCTAGAAATTTTAATAATTATGAAAATTTAGATTCAACCTACAGATGAGGACAGTGGTCACTGATTTTACTAAATGCTTATTAAGTACCAAACACTCTCCTGAATTTTTTTTCATGTGTGAAATAAGGATAAACCTACCTACTCCATGGTTTGCTGTGGAAATAATAAAATGAAAGTGAAGAGTTTAGCACAATGCCTGGCAATTCACTAGTTGCTCAATAAATTTTGTTATCAAAAGCCATTCTCCTTATAAAGAGCCTGCGGTGTCTCCTCAGCTTTCTGAATTGAGCTGAAACTCCCTTAGTTGGTGCTCAAGGCCAGCAACAGTGCAGACAAAACCTTTATTTACTGACTCCTATATGATTTTTACCATTCCTACTTCCAATGTACAAATCACACTGGAAGCCCTATGGCCTCTGAATTTGCCCTCAATTTTCTCCTGCTACCTTTGCTTCCTGCTACCTTTCTAACTAGAAGAATCCTCATGGCTTTCATTCACACATGGTGAAAACTAAGATAGATTTCCAGGCTCATCACAGTTTATAAGTTATATTTAAATATATATTTATATATAAATATAATGCAACATTATATTTATATATAAACATAATATAGTATATATGTATATACATATATATGGAGTACAGCTCTAACAGCTCTAAGAGTTTGTGATCTTATTATTCCAGGAATGTCCTAGAAATCTTCCCATCTTCCCACTACAAAACTGGGTAAGAGATGCGAATCTAGTTCTGCATAATTAAGCACCATCCCTATTCAGCTTTCAGTCTCCCTTAAAGTAATAGCTTTAGGAGAAGTCAGTTAAAAAAAGTTTATAGTGACTGTGAAACCTCTTCCAAACTCACATCCCAAACTCCAAAAATATTATGTATCTAATTATGAATTATATGCTATGATTTATAAATACAATTATAGAATTATGAAGCAAGGTAGGGATTCATAGTACAATCACCTAGTTTTGCCGATGAGTAAAGTGCACCTCAGAGGTTAAGCCATTGGCCAAGATTCCCCTACCTACTTTCATTCAGTCCTACTTTCATTCAGTCCGGTGTCTATTGATTATTTACTATGCCCAAGTTAATCTGCCTGCTATTACAAGAAATAAAACATAAATAAGGCATAAATTGTGTTACCAAGTAGTTCACAGTAATGAGAGAGAAGAAAATACAAGTATCAAAAATGTTAATAGAATACATGATATGGGCTGTTGTAAAGAAAGGAGCAAAGGGAGCACCTGGGTGGTTCAGTTGTTAAGCATCTGCCTTCCTTTCAGGTCCTGATCCCAGAGTCCTGGGATCAAGCCTGATCCTGCTCAGCGGGAAGCCTTCCCCTCCCTCCCCCACCCCTCCTACTCATGTTCCCTCTCTCACTGTGTCTCTCTCTGTCAAATAAATAAATAATTTTTTTTAAAAAGGAGCAAAGAAAATGCTCTAGCAGATCAAAAAAGAGATTGTTTCTGCTTGGATGCAAGACAGGAAAATTTTGTTTTTTGTTTTTTGTTTTCTGTTTTTAATGAACTTACGATGAGCCTGGAAATCTATCTTAGCTTTCACCATGTGTGAATGAAAGCCATGAGGATTCTTCTAGTTAGAAAGATAACAGAAGCAAAGGTAGCAGGAGAAAATTAAGGGCAAATTCAGAGGCCATAGGGCTTCCAGTGTGATTTGTACATTGGATGTAGGAATGGTAAAGATCGTATAGGAGTCAGTAAATAAAGGTTTGGACTGCACTGTTGCTGGCCTTGAGCACCAACTAAGGGAGTTTCAGCTCAATTCAGAAAGCTGAGGAGACACCGCAGGCTCTTTATAAGGAGAATGGCTTTTTGTAAACTGTGGTTTAGGGATAGATCTGTGACTGCTATGAGGGATGGTTTCCATCAGGGAGAAACTAGACCTGGGCAGATGAGTTTATTTCACTGTAATATAGGTCAGAAATACATGCTTGATCTAGCATATTGACAGAGGCCATGGAAAGAAGAAGAAAGAAACAAGAAATACAGTAGAAGTAGAGCTGATTATGTCTGGCAACATTTAGGATTAAGAGAATAGGGAGTGTCAAAGATAAAAGAAAAAGAGAGATCCTTGAACAGAAGTAGATAAAACCAAGAACAGAAGGTCCATCTGAAGAGAAAAGATGAATGGTTAGGTTTTTTTTTTAACCTTAAGACTGATATATTGACATGCATTCCACTCAGGTGAGTGAAGATAAATTTATCCAGTGAAGGGGGGCAACAGCAGATCAAGAAGTTGTGAAAGAAACTGAAATTAGAAAGAAATTAGAAATTAGAAAACTGAAATTAGAAACAAGTTTGGGAGTCACTGCTTGGAGGTGATAACATTTCGGGAATAGGTTTAACATCAAGAGAGACAGCTAGGAGAAGGTAATGGAAAACAGTGCTGGGGGTTATTTTCTTCAGTGACTTTTTACAGTAGATAAGAGAAGTGTCAGAAGAGCACATAAACAGTGTGTTTGGAGAAGTGGAAAGGGAGAATAGCCAGACCATGGAAGAGGAAGCCTTTCAGGGCAACTGGGGACATTTGTTTCCCTCCCCTCTGCCTGCAGGCATCCCTCTTTCCCCAAAAGGGTGTTTACCCACCTGGGACTCACACCTTTTTTGAGGCAGTGTTAGAAGATCAGAGAGCCAGAGAATGAGGAGAGAAAAAAAAAAAAATCAGTGAGATACTACACAACTGGGGTTAAGACGAATTCTCAGATTTGAGAAGTGAAATCTCTGGAGTAGTGGAGGTGAGGCATCTGGATAGAGGAGACTGCACCCCGTTAAGAATTAGGTGGGGTTATAAAGGAGTCACCTCTCATGTTCTTTGAGAAACATAATTAGAGATCAAAATTTCTTTTTTTATGATTTTATTTTTAAGTAATCTCTGCACCCAACATGGGGCTCCAACTCACAACCTTGGGATCAAGAGTCACCTGCTCCATCTGCTGAGCCAGCCAGGTGCCTCCAGAATTTCTTTTTATTTATTCTGTTGCTGATAGGCACCTATTCTATGCAGCTTTGTGACTAGGATTGCTTTAGTCTTCCATGAAAATAAGCCTGAGTGCCATGCATGGTTAGGTACTTTGTGCATGTATCTTATTTAATTCTGAAAACCATCCTGTAATATAAACCTTATTACACCTAACTCACACATAAACATATCTCAACAAGATCTGAGATGAGGATGAAGGAAAGCCAATTGAATTTGCTGAAGAGACGGTCCTTGTCCACTTTTGCTGAAGGGTTTCAAAACAATCACTAAAGAAGAAGTCAGACTAAGCTGTCTGAGGGTGGCAAGCAAAAGGAGGCAATAAAAGGAGGCCACTGTCTACACCACTTGATAGGCAAAGCAGGGGGGCATATAATGTATTAAAGATGACCAGGTGGAGATGAACAGATGTGATCAAATCATGACACTCTTACTTCCTACTTATTGTCTCTAATTCAAACATCCTTTAGCATCCGATTTAACATGCATGTATCAGGGAAAATGAAAACACCTATCCTACTGGGTGAATACATGGTTTAGATGAGTTAATATATGCAGAACTCTTTGAGTTTGGCACAAAGTAGCTCAATAAATTTTACCTATTACTAATAATATAAGTTTTAAGAGCCTAATATTTACCACAGAATTTAGTAAGTACTCAACATTGCTGATGTTTTAATAATGCTACATACTACACACCAGTCTCACAGCATCATTATGAGCTAATATTGAACACAAAAAGCACTTTGAACAGTATATGTGCTTATTCACACATGCTTATTAAATGTTAAGTGCTCGCTTCGGCAGCACATATACTAAATGTTAAGTTAAAAATTTTCAAATGATCCTAGATGCCCATCAACAGATGAATGGATAAAGAAGATGTGGTATATATATACAATGGAATACTATGCAGCCATCAAAAGAAATGAAATCTTACCATTTGCGACGACATGGATGGAACTAGAGCGTATTATGCTTAGCGAAATAAGTCAACTGGAGAAAGACAACTATCACATGATCTCCCTGATATGAGGAAGTGGAGATGCAACGGGGGTGGGGTTAAGGTGGTAGGAAAAGAAAAACTGAAACAAGATGGGATCGGGAGGGAGACAAACCAAAAGAGACTCTTAATATCATAAAACAAACTGAGGGGGGTGAGGGGGAGGGGTTGGGAAAGGGTGGTGGGGTTACATTATATGTTTAAATAAAAAAGTTTAATTAAAAAAAAGAGAAAAAAATTTTCAAATGATCTTAAGTGATAAGTATGGTCAAGATTTTTTATAGA
The DNA here is from genome assembly GCA_003697995.1 of Taxidea taxus jeffersonii. NCBI lineage: Eukaryota > Metazoa > Chordata > Mammalia > Carnivora > Mustelidae > Taxidea > Taxidea taxus. The sequence continues at coordinate 45,662 of RCUC01169299.1, read as the reverse complement.
ATTACATAAATTTGAAAATGTAAAGGTAGAAAATATTTCTTAAAATTCTGCTTGTGAGATCTAGGCTTTTGAAGATGAAGAAAAGAAGCAGGGGTTTGAGTATTAGAGATAATTCTTTGTGGAATAATTCTATATTATTAGGTCAATTAGTAATAAATAATATAGAATACTAATAATATAGATTGGAATAATCGCTATTCCACCTAGCTCCTGTGCCCTGCCTTGACCAGAAAAGACACAAGCCTTTTATAATATTTATACAATAAATGTATTTGGAATAAACCTACTAAATCAAAGATAATTAGATTTTTGCCAGAACAAAGAAACTAGAAAATATTCTGATTTCTGTTATTGCCAAATCTTAACCACAGGTAATATAAAGCAGCTGAATAACTGAGTTACAATGATAAGTCAGTCAACACCAATTTCTAGTCCCTACTTCTCCCCAGCAAAGAAGTATCAGTGAAAATCTAGCCTTGCTCTAATAGGCAGTAGTTTCTGGGGTGGAGAGAGAGTGAAGCAAATATATTGCGTATATTATATACATGTAAATATTATATATATGTGTATATAAAATAAATCTCCCATACAAGTCAGAAGAGCAAAAGAAGAATGTACCTATCATCTATTTATAAATCCAAAGGTAGAATTTGTACACACCCATGCTATTTTTGTTTCTCCCCTTTTTTTCATATTCACTAAAAGCATCTACTTCCTGAAGAAAATAAAACCCTATAGAAACAGAGAAAATGCAAACATAATAAAGGATGTTCTATGGATGCAACCTGTGTTAAAATACAGAAAGAGAATCAAGAATAAAAATAGTGATTTTTTTTAGAAAAGGAAATACCATGTTTTTATTTTTTCTTTAGCCAAAGAGAGAAATATTTTAATTCCAGTTTAAGATTTATTAAGATCCCATTACCATATTCCATGCTCTGTACCCTGAAATTAGAGTTTTGAATGAGAAAAGATGTACTCCCCACAAGGAACTCATACTTGAGCGGGAGGATAAGTCCATTAAATTAAGCAAAGGAAAATAATCACTTTGTGAAATTCCACCATGTTAGGACTATGAGCCAAGTGTCCCAGGAAGCAAGATGACATTGATTTTACCTCTGCAGGAACAGAGGGAGAAGCTATGAAACAACTGACATAGTCTTGTGACTAGAGGAAAACTAGGATTTTCCAGGTTAGGTAAGTTGTGGAAGGAAAATTCAGGGAAAAAAGACTGTGAGCAAAGTCATAGATAAGTAAATCAAACATCAGAGGAAAAGGATATGGAGACACTGATAAATACAGAGGAAGATAATTGAAAGAATGTGTATTCTAGGATCTCATGTTCTCAGTGAAGAGGGAAGTCAATATTGGAGAGTGCCCAGGTGAAAGGGGCACAGATGTGAGACCACTGGGAAATAGCAGAGGTTTAATATGAAATAAACAAGGGGCGTGACCTGTGGTTATGAGTTTAGGCCTCATGAATTTTAAGTGAGCTAGGAAGCACAGTTATGTGAATTTCTCTTAGGAGGATAGCTTTAATTCTTTACGAATTAAAATTTGCCTCTCCTGACTCCTGGTGAAAGTCTTCTCCACTAAAATGCAACATTGGCTAGTGGAACTATTCTGCAAGAGAGGACAGACTTTTGTTTTGCTCTGGTGGATGATACAGCACATAGAGAAATTATTAATAGACACATGATTTTCAAATTTCCAAAAATATTGCTCTTCAAAAAGCCACCCTCTTCAGACCCTTATTGGAATGGAATAACCACTTAGAGAATACAAATATTGAAAGCAGGGGGCTTTGAGCAATATGTCCTGCCTGAGTAAATTTAGTTACTTTAATAAAACAAAATTACTTTTACTGACATCACCCAGATTTACCAAAGCACAGAGCTATAGGAGCTTAAAGAAATAGTCACTCACCCTGAATCTAAAAGTTGAAGAGTCAGCCAGGGTACACACACACACACACACACACACACACACACACAGGCTTTGGCCTTTAGCTAACAGATTCTTGATATATTTTTAAAATTTTTACCATAAAAAATTTTAAGCATATACAAATGTAAAAATTAACATCCGTGTACCTATTATCCAGCTTTGATAATTATAACCTCATGGCTAGTCTAGGCTGATGAACTTTTAACTTCTTTTGTATTTTAAGAGGGCTCTATAGAAACTTAAATGGTTGTAAGTTGACACAAGAATTCAAGAGAATGGAAGCTATTTCATGCCTACAAATAGTACACACTGGCTTATGTAGAGTGTAAAATATAACACTAAAGGTTGTAAAAGCCTCCTTCAAATACACATGGAATTAATCATAAAGAGAGCACAGAACAATTGTATTCCATCCTCACAAAAGACCAATAAAAGTATAGGAGCTTAAAATGCTCCCCAGAGAGAGTTTAAATAAGCCCCAAATAATTTCTGACTACAGTTTAACACTAAAATAGGATTCTATGGGAAACTATTAATTACCATCCGTGAAGGTCATTAAAAATATCATCGACATCCAATTTATCTTTCGGGTGTGGAACTATCACTTAAAGGACTTTCTATCTCATTCATTTATTGGTGTATTAAGCCAAATTACACTACATGGAATTCAGGTGGTCATACGGAACTCTAAATTATTTAATTAATTTTCAAATGCAAAAGTAATATTTCCAATTTGGTGTAAGTGCAGTTAATTTGTTATGGATTTACATGCAATGCAGTGTTATGTTTTTACAGAAAAAAAAGCAGCAATCAATAATTTTGGCTACTTCACTATTTCAATCAGCTTACTAGTGTCTATAGCTTCTATATCATTATCAAAATAACTTTTGGCCCTCACTGATTTCCCTTAGTTCTGTACAAACGAAGGGCAGATTACCCACTGCTTGCCGTCTAGCTTTCCAGCAGACTCCTTCAAGCTCAGGGAAAATGGAGCTGTTATTTGTTAACTAGCTCAGAGATTCATCTGGCACCCCTTCAAGCAACTAACTTTGATCTTCAACCATTCTCAGATCACTACTTTACACAAATTCCCCCGATACACAAATACACATGTTGCTAAATCAGCTCTTACCAGTTCCAATTATTATCCAACTACTTGAAAATGTTTTCTTTCTCTCTTCTTCAGACATTTTGTGGATTAACAAAATTTTCTTCCATTTGGCACATGAATGTTATTAGTGGGGTGCTAGGTATCTACCTGCATCAAGAAAAGGGGAAGTCATGAGTTTTGAAGCCACATGTAATGTAAGAATATAGTAAGGAAAAAATAGTATCAGCCTCTAAAACCTTAAAACTCCCTTTTCAAGTTATTTTCACCTTTCTTACCATCCTTTAATAATTAACTGCTTTTCTTCAAATGTCATCATGTAAGACAAAATAGTGTTTATGCAGATCTGGTGTTTACTGACAGCGCAGCCCGTGCTAGCCTACAAGTGTGCAGGGGTGAGCAACCAGATGTGGCCCCCGATTTAATGGAACCTGTGGACTAGTGTAGAAAAGAGACACTAATCAAATATTTTCATTTTCGTACCAATTTTTAAAGCAATGAGAATTGAATCAAGAGTTTTAACTGTGAATCCATGAGTGTGTGTGTGTGTGTGTGTATGTGTTGTGTGTATATGTAGAGAAATGACATATTCAAATTTGCTTTGCCAAAAGATTATACTTGTTGAGAGGTAGAGAAATCTTAAAAATAACTTTTATTAATTTGTTCTTTTTGCCTTATCACTACCGTTACAAAATATGCTCCCTTTATTGTGAATATAAAGATTTTGTCTATATATGTACAGAATTTGTTTTTATTCAGGCTAGCCAAGAAATCTGACCAAAGCTTTTAGCATTGTTTGCAAGACACAGTGCCATCCAAGTACCAAATAGCTTATAAAAAGACTAGGAAAATAACCCATCATATAACTGCACCTGCTCTTACTTTAAATATTTGTATATTCCTTATATTATATTATTTTTCTTCAATAATGTGGTGGTCCTGATTCCGGAATACAAAAATACAAGTATTTGTTACTTTTTTGAAAATTGGTAGTGAATTAATCCAAATAATTGTTGCTTCCAAAATAAGCTTATTTTAAAATAAAGAAGGTCAAAATTTAGCCTATATTTGTGCATTATACTTATGACAAAATAAATCACTACATCAACCTTTGGTAATTATAACTGGTTTTGAGCATTACAAACACATGATTCTCTACTATTAAAATTGCAAAGCTGTTTCCATAGAAACTTGGAAACTTGGAGCTGTTAGCTTCTAGAGAAAATGGATTATATTTTATTTATCTTATTGTTTTAGGGCCCAGCAAAGGGTTTAGAACAAGTGTCTTAATTAATGTTTGTTATTTTATTATATAAATCATCTTTCAAAAGCCTATTTTAGTTAAAACTTCAGATTTAGTTGTATTATGCCCAAAATAAAATTTTTATTGAAAAACTACCGCTTAAAAATAGATAATTCAAAGTAAGTTTGATGACTTCTTAGTCAAGTATGTTTAAAATAAATAATGCATTTAATTTTCTTAAAACAATTAATTTATTCAAATGCACTGAAATGAAAATAAATGAATAGTTTTAATTAAATCTAATGACCTCATTGTAATGATACCAATGAACATCTCAGTTTGCCTAGAATGGAGGAGTTTCCAGGGACATGAGACTCTCAGTGTTAAAACTGAGGAAGGCCAGGCAAACTAGGATGCTGGTCACATTGCCCTACATAACAAATAAATGGCATCTGCCCTTCATGTACAAGTGAGACTCTGTGACTATGTTTTGACTGTCTTTTATTTAACTGTGAACTTTCTGAATGAAAATTGAACACTAAAATCATGGCCTGTTGGATCCCAGTACTCATTCTTTGAGACTGGAATTTGCCCAAGCTTCCACTTGCTACCACGTGTTGGCCTGATGGCATGAATTACTCTTTTTTTTTTTTTTCCTGTTTACAATAGTCACTGAAGCAATTGGAAGATTTGAAAAATCTGTGTGTTTATTGCCATCCAACAGGTTTTAACAATGCAGGTGACACATCTACCTCTTAATTCACCAAACTTTCAGTTTGGTCTGGATTGGTGGCTAATTAATGGTTGGCATGAAAATATCTTAGCATGGGATAAGCTATAAAGACAAAATTTTCATACGTGTCATACCACTTGGAAACATTAATTAAATGGAAAGAGTTACTGATACACATGGCTCTTAGGATCTACATTGGTAGCTGAAATGAAAAGAGAAGTAATAAGAGGAAATTACTGAAACATGATAGGAGAAAAAACATAATAAAAGCATGTTCTAATCAATAGAGTAAAAAAGAGAAACAAAATTTCCAGCTTGATCCAACATAAGGTTTGAGCTATATGTAGGCAGGGGGAAACATGTAATTAAGGGGAGAGAGAGAGATCAGTTATATTTGGTGTGTTTAGCATAGTTTTTTATAGAGCAAGTTTATAGCTTTATAATGAAATGGGGAGTCACATTACACTGAGACAGCATTCAATAAAGACTACTTAGATGTGAGCCATTGAATTTTTTTTCTTTTCTTTTTTTTTAAAGCTGCATTTGGAGTGAACTCCAGTCTTACAAAGACTTACTGACTATAACAAAACAAAAAATCAATTATCTACAGTGTTTTCTAGGAACAACAAACATTTAAAATGGGATTGTTCATCTTTTCCTTTCGTTTTTTTTTTTTTTAATATGGAAATTAACCAGAACAAAGCAGGCGCTCTCAGTGTAAGAGACTGAATGCTCAGCCTTGGAACCTCTAATCTATGAGAGCCATAGAAAGAGATGACAAGGGACATGGCATAGACAGTCTCCTGGAATGTCACTTTGTATAAGTTATTTACAGAAAGAGTGCAGTCTCCATTTGTTGCATTTAAATGCCAGATTGGTATTGTCAAATGTGACTGAACCTTTCAAAGAGGCAGAAGGATACTGAGGGATTTAGAAAGCTGTAAATATACAACCAAGGAACTAAATTATAAATAATACAATCTGTTTATGCAAATACCAAGGAAACTTGTGTTAAATTAAATCATTGGCAACTTTAAAAGTTTATTTGTGTTTCTTCAACATTCTATCCCACTGGTGTTCTTCATAGGAATATATTAAGTAAATTAAATGAGGAAATAGACCATGTTTTTCATAATGCCCCTTCAGAGTCTTTAAACTATAAAAATTCATTATGTCACTCTAAATGGGGTCTTGTCAATATATAAAAAGTTACATCTTGCCACAATTTAAATTTTGAAGCTTGTCTTCCACATATCAAAAACAATACAATCAACTCAATTTAAAATGTATGTTCTTTGAAATACATGCTCCAGGATGGGCACAATTTGTTCAATATTTAGGAAGCTAAAAATCAAAGAAAATTTTAAAGTAGTTTTGAGAATCAAAAAATCAATACAGGGACACCTGGGTGGCTCAGTTGGTTAGGCGGCTGCCTTCGGCTCAGGTCATGATCCCAGTGTCCTGGGATCGAGTCCCACATCAGGCTCCTTGCTCAGCAGGGAGTCTGCTTCTCCCTCTGCCCCTGCCTGCCACTCTGTCTGCCTGTGCTCGCTCTCACTCTCTCTCTGACAAATAAATAAATAAAATCTTAAAAAAAAAATCAATACAAAAACCATATATGCAAAAATCAAACACAACTAATGAACTACACTTAAAGGTTATTCTTCTACTCAATTATAAAGCTGTAATTCTAGTTACTCAAATAAGAAGTATGGATGTCATAGTAAGAAAAAAAGTTGGTATTTAAAGTGTCAATAGGGATGCCTGGGTGACTGTTGTTTAAGCATCTGACTCTTGATTTCCGTTCAGGTTAATATCTCAAGGTCATAAGATCTAGCCCTGCTCCGGCTTCACACTCATGGTGGAGTCTGCTTGCGATTTTCTCTCTCCCTCTCCTCTTCTGCCCCCTCCCCAGCTTGGCATGTTCTCTCACTAAAATAAATAAATAAAATAAAATGTCAATAACTTAAAGTTTTGGAATAAATGAAAATTATCTTTAAAATATTTACTTGTGATTATATAAACAAAATAATTTAAATGACTAACTACTAGTGTGTGAAAACACAAGGAAACCCTCACCTAACATATCTTGTATCTGCCCCCTGAAAAAAATCCCAGGTTGGAAACACCTAACCCTCAAAAATGATGAGAATGTGGAGGGTACTAAGTCAGGAAGAAATAGAACTTAAAATCTTGGGTTATGTTCACTTATAATGTGTTAAATGACATCTTTCATCTTAGTAGAGAAAGGCATGTACAGTGAGTTTAGTTAATATAGATGTTATTTTAATATAACTTTATAATTTGTGAGAAAGTGAAACAACATTGATTGACATAAGAATGTCTGTGCCCTTCTGCTATTCCACTCTGTGGAAAAACCCAACATCTTGGCCAGAGTTGCATAATTGCCACCATCTTCTCAGATATTTATTTAGAAATATATTTAACGTGAGTTTTCAATAGATTTTACTCTCTGCAAGACAGTCTTCAGGAAGAATCCTTAGGCATCATCAAGTAACCACTAGTAACCACCTTTTTAAGATGAGACAGACATTCACAAACACTTAACCCAAGACACATTGTGTAGGGATTTAGTGATTCTTTAAATATTTTGGATTATTATTCAATGACTCTATCTGGCCCTGCATATTTCCTTTTCAGGAGTTTTTAAATAAAAAATTCTGCTTCCTCAGCAACTATGGTGCTATGCAAATTATCAATTTATATGTTGGTTGTGGTAGTATGGTTTTGTGAGGTATTGGGTTATATTATCAAAGTTGTCAAATTTCTGTGTGTAGAACAGTTTTGTATATTCCCTGATTATCCTATTAATGTCTGCAGGGTCTGTAGCAATATCCTATTTCATTCCTGATAGTGATAGTTTGTGTCTTATCTTTTCCTTTGTCAGCCTTTCTAGAAGTTCACCAATTTAAGTGATCTCCAAGAACCAGTTCTTTGTATTATTGACTTTCCCTATTTTCTTTTTATTTCATTGGTTTCCAGTATTTGTTAATTTTCCTTCTTTAACTTGGTTTGGATTCATTTTGCTCTTTGTTTTTTACTTTCTTGAAGTGGGAACTTGAATTATTGATTGAAAACTTCCTCTATTTTCTAATGTATGCACTTAATTCTATGTTTCCCTCTCAGCACTATTTTAACTATGTTCCAAAAATTTTGATCTATTATATTTTTATTTTCATTAACTTTGTAATTCCTTCTTTACTCATGGATCATTTAGAGGTTGTTTGGTTTAGGGGCACCTGGGTGGCTCAGTGGGTTAAAGCCTCTGCCTTTGGCTCAGGTCATGATCCCAGGGTCCTGGGATGGAGCCCCACATCAGGCTCTCTGCTCAGCAGGGAGCCTGCTTCCCTGCCTCTCTCTCTGCCTCTCTGCCTACTTCTGATCTCTGCCTGTCAAATAAATAAATAAAATCTTAAAAAAAAAAAAAGTTGTTTGGTTTCTAAGTATTTGGAGATTTTCTTGTTACTGACCTATATTTTGATTTAATTTTGGTTGGAGAACATGATCTGTATCTTTTTTTAAAAATTTGATAAGCTTTGTTTTATGGCCCAACATAGGGTATATCTTAGTAGAGACATTCTCTAGGACTTGAAAATAATGTATTTTGCTGCTGTTGGTTGGAGTATTCTATAAATGTCTATTAGATTATGTTGCTTGATGTTGAGTTCTTCAAAATCCTTGCTGTTTTTCTGCTTAGTTGTTCTACCAGTCGTTGAGAGTATTAATGTCTCCAACTATAAATGTGGATTTGTCTATTTCTTCTTTCAGTTTCATTAGTTTTCTCTTCATATATTTTCCAGCTCTGTTATTTGATACATACATGCTAAGAATTGCTATGTTTTCTTGACAGAGTGACTCTTTTATCATTATCATTATATAACATCACTCTTGATTTTCCTTACTCTGAAGTCTACTTTATTTAATATTAATATCACTATCCTGCTTTTTTATTATAATTGAAGCATTATAATTGATATCAGTTTCTAGCAAACTGCATAGAGTTGAGTCATACTTTTTCATCCATTCTGCAAAACTCTGTCTTCAGTTGGTGCTTTTAGATCACTTACTTTTAATGTAATAATTTATATTTTAGGGCTTAAGTCTGCCATTTTAGTTTTCGTTTAATGTTCATTCTCTGTTTTTCACTTCCTTTTCTTTTTCTTGCCTTTCTGGGGGTTACCTGAATTTTTTTAATATTTCATTTTCATTTATATACTGCAATTTTGATGTCACATCTGTTTAGCTTTTTTGGCAGTTGCTCTAGGTATTGCATTATATATGCATAACCTATCACAGTCTACTGGTAAAGTAATTTTGCCAGTCTAAGAATAGAAAGTTTCTCTTTTTGTTCAAACCTTCTCTTTATGTTTTATATTCTTCAATCATAAAATCATTGTATTAAGTATTTTTTTAAAGATTTTATTTATTTATTTGACAGAGATCACAAGCAGGCAGATAGGCAGGCAGAGAGAGAGAGAGGAGGAAGCAGACTCCCTGCGAACAGAGGGCCCTATGCGGGGCTTGATCCCAGGACCCTGAGATCATGACCTGAGCCGAAGGCAGAGGCTTTAACCCACTGAGCCATCCAGGCACCCCATATTAAGTATTTTTACAATAAAAATTTAGAATCATATCAGACTGTGCTTTAATTTTTACTTTACTGTCCAAACATAACTTAGAAAACTTAGGAGAATGAATGTCATTTTATTTTGCTTACTGTGTTCTTTCTTTCTCCTTAATATTCCAAGGTTCCTTCTTTTATCATTTTCTTTCAGTCTAAAGGACTCTCTTAGTTACCATTTTAAGGATAGTTTCACTAACAAAATTCATTTTTCTTCACCCAAGAATGTCTTGATTTCTCCACTCACCCCTGAAAGATATATTCATCAGATAAAGATTTTGTCATTAGTTCTTCTCTTTCAGCACACGAAAAATGTGCCATTTTCTTCTGTTCCTTATGGCTTCTAATGAGAAATTCTTAGTCATTCAAAGTGTTGTTCCCCTCTATGTAAGGTGTCATTTCTTTCACTACTTTCAAGATTTTTTTCTAAAACTAGAGAGTTTTAGAAGTTTATTATGATGTGTCTTGATTCTTTGGGCTTATACTATTTGGAGTTTACTCAGCTTCTCAAAATTGATTTATATATTTTGCCAAATTTAGAAGGGTTTTGGGGGAGTTTGGGGGGCTGTTTTATTTTTAACCATTACTTATTCAAATATTTATTTAGTCCTGCCCTTTTTTGTTTCTCCCTATAGAACTTGATTAGCACAAATGTTAGAAGTTTTATGATCCCACAAGCACCTAAAACTCTAAACCACTTTTTTTTCAGTTTTTCTATTGCTGAGACTAGGTGATGTCTACCATTCAATCTTCCAATTCTAGGATTCTTTCATTTGGCCTGTCCATTCTACTATACAGTCTATCTACTAAATTTGTTCTTTTTTTTTTAAATTTCTGTCAATGTATATTTTATGGTTCTAAAATGTCCATTTGTTAATGTCTTCTATTCCTTTGATGAGACTTTCTATTTCTTTGCTACAAATTTCCATTTATTTCAAATGTGTTCATAATTGCTCCCTGAAGCATTTAACTGCTTTAAAATCTCTGTCAAATAACTCTAAGATACCTATCTTCTCAGTGTATGCATCTATTGATTGTCTTTTTTCCACTCAGTTCCAGATCTTCCTAGTCTTTGTAATGAGGAGTAATTTTTTATTAAAACCTGGGCACTTTGGATACTATGTTATGAGACCTTGGGTCTTATTTAAACCTTCTATTTCAGCTGACTTTCTCTGATACCATCCTAGAAGATGAAAAGGAGGATGCTGACATATTACCACCAGATATGGGTAGAGGTATAGATCTCCAACTGACAACCAAATTAGGTAGCTCCTCATTACTACTAGGTAGGGGTGGCCTCCACTGACAACCAAATTAGGTAGCTCCTCATTACTTACTAGGCAGGGGTGGGAATTTCAATTACCTGATAGGACTCCATGGATATTTCAATGGGACAAAGTGCCTCATTGCCTCCCCACATAGCCTCCACTGATACTGCAAAGAGGGGAGAAAGGTGCCTATTTACCACTGAGCAGTGCTGAAAGTCCTGACTGACTTTCCACCATATCTCTTAAAAATGTACCCCTGAGGGGTATGGGAAAGGCTTCATTACCACCGGGTGGGTATGCTTCAAGTGGTCACTATTAATGAATGCTTTCTGGGGGAAAAAATTCCCTGTTCCTTACTCAGCCTTCTTTGACACCACCCTAGCTGGTGATTGGGGCACATCATTAGAGCCTGGGAAGGATGGCAATCTGGACTACCCCATTGATTTTTTTTTAATTTAATTTAATTTCTTTTCAGTGTTCTAGAATTCATTGTTTATGTACCACACCCAATGCTCTATGCAATATGTGCCCTCCATAATACCCACCAGCAGGCCCATTGATTTTTATTGTCACAAGTGGGAGTGGGTCCACAGTTTTTTACTGTAAGATTTATCTGGAGTGCAGTGGTTGTCTAAACTTGTCTTGCAAGGTTGACCCCCACCCCGGTCCTTTGACTAGAGGGAACAAGCTTTTGTTGGGGCTTTTTCTGGATTGCCAGCTCCAAGTCTAGGATATATGAGACCAAACAAACAAACAACAAAAAACAAACAAAAAAGCAAAAAACAAAACACACACAAACAAATGAAAAAAAAAAACCACCCAGGGACCTAACTACTATATAATTTTGTAGGTCCCAAGGCCCCTAGTTGTTTGGTTTGTTTTTGTTTGTGTGTGTTTATGTGTGTGTGTGTGTGTGTGTGTGTGTGTGTGTGTGTGTGTGTTTTCCTCTTCACCTTTCAGTTGTATTATGTTAGCTTTATATATATATTTTCCAGAATATTTAGTTGGATTTAACAGGAAGAAAAGGGAAAAGTATATATCTACTCCAATCCTTCCAGAAGAGCAGGTCTTCTCTTCACTACCTTTTAATGTATTAATTTCAATATTTTCCTATGTCTAGACAGGGATGATGCTTTCTTATGAGAATGGGAAATAATCACATAGTATTCTGACATTTTAAAACTCAAATCCTTATCACCACTTCATTCAATTAACAAAGTGAGAACTTATAGTACGGTATGTTATATATTAGTTTCATGACATGTTCTATGGGTTAGGAGTCAACAGTTTTATGAAGTGAGTTCTGTATTCAGTTATTCTTCCTGCATATTTTCTTATCTGAGGGCTTTTGCAAAACCATTACATGAATTTTTCTATATTTTCCATAAGCTTTGAGTGGTTATGAAATTGTATCATATGTTATATGTCAGCTTGCTTTTCAGAAAATGGGATACCCTTTTTGCCCTCTTTCTTGTAGAGGAGGAAAGACTGACAAATTCAAAACTGAAGTCATACATGATATGAAAATCCATCTCAAAAAATTTATTCAGAGGTCACAAACCTCTTATGGCATAAATGGCAATATAAAGAGTGCAATTTAACAGATCTGAGACATAGAGAAATCCTTCTTCAAATGGAGCTCAAAAATATTATAGGAAATAGCCCAGATTTAATTGGCAAGTGCTTAAGGGCTGCTCTTTGAGATACTCTTTCCTTCAGATCTGATAAGAAGTGGGAGCATTTGTAAGAAACCCCTTTGAAATATAAGGTGTTAAGATTAGGCAGCAAAACTATTAAGTGGCTTCCCTTTATCATGCCCTGCTAGCTTATAAAGAGTTGAAAGAGTGAATTTAGAAAGCAGGTGACCTGACAGAATATCCCTAAAAGTAGGATCAGGACACAGCAAGAGTACAAGAGTATACCAAAAAAAAAAAAAAAAAAAAAAAGGAAAAAAAGGCAGTAATTGAAGAGAACAAGAACTTCATAGAGTTGACTTGCGTGGAAATGGTTCTTAGAGTGAGTTTGTACTGACAGAAAAAGAGGCATTTTAAGGTGGCTTTTTGGTTTATCTTTACTTTTAAAAATGAAAGAGTGTCATGTATAATAGTCAGTGAAAGGGTTCCTAAAGAGAGAAGGAGTTCTTAGTTTGACAACATGGTTGGTCCCTTTTAAACAGAATTGGAGAGCATATATGAAAATGAATTAGGGCCAGGAAGCGACAAAACCTGGCCAATAAGCTGCTTAAATAGCTGTCCTGGAAGCTAGCCAAAACCAGATCAGATCAACTTTGCAAAAGGGAGTCCCATAACAAATGCAAGATTATTTCAAGGCAGAGTTCAAATCTAGTCCATTGGATATGAAAACTGAGTAATAGGAGAGCCAATATGCAAAGACATGAAAACTATTTGAAGATTTAAATTCATCTGACAAAACAGGGAAAAAAAAGTAGCAGTAATTTCTCCTCAGTGAAAAAATGCATGCTCCATTAACAAAAAGAAACAAGAAATGGATCAGTTGATACAAATCTAATTGATTGAAAATTTTAATAGAAACAGAGAAAAGATTCACAGATCTTGAAACAATATTTAGTCTCATAAGTGTTCTATATATCATAATCATCAGTTGGAAGAAAGGTGAGCTTGATTAACTATTTTTCATAAAAAGTTTTCATAAAAAGGCTCTACCACAATTGTTCACATGAAGCAGTGTAATTATTTAAGAATTTGAGTACTATAGACTCAATGAGAATTAAATGGAATTGTTTAGGAATAATAAATAGTATCAATTCTTATCTATCTCTAGAATGGAAATAAACTGCATGAATAAAATGCAATAAATGATAAATTGATTTTGTTCTTTCAGCCTTAAACTGGAATATACTTATATAGATTGTAGGTAGCATGAATTAAGGAGGGAAGTAGGATAGTGCAGTGTGAGTAGAGGAGATGTTTGACTTCTCAAAAGCGATCAATCTTCTATAGGAAAATATTTTCTGAGCTGATATGCCTTGAAGTGAATTCAGTACTTCATGCACGTTTTCCTCCTCCCATGTGAGTGGCAAGTATGAAGTCACAACATGACACACCTTAAGCTTTGAAATTATGTAAGCCCGGGTTGAAATTCTAGATCCACCACTGATTTGTTGTGTTAATTTAGGATTACATCTACTCTGAATGATCTTCATATTTCTAATCTGCAAGATAGAGATTAGAGTATCAAATTTGTAAAGATATTATATTACTATATTAGGGTTCTCTCAAGAAACAAAGTCAGTAGGATACATACATATAAATATATAGGCATGCATATGTGTATATTTGCATATATGTATGTATATACACATACATACATTTATATATATAATTTATCATCAGGAATTTTCTCACACAATATAGAGCTTGAAAAGTCCTAAGATCTGCAGCTGGTCAGCTGGAGACCCAAGAGAGCCATTAGTGTAGTTTCAGGTGGAGTCCAAAGACCTGAAAACCAAGAGTACCAGTGGTATTAATTCCAATCCACTTTCAAGGACAGAAAACCAATGTTCCAGCTCAGCAGTCAGCCAGGCAAAGTTCCCTCTTACTCAGCCTTTTTGCTCTATTCCTGTGTTCAGTTGATTGAATAACACCCATCCACATTAATGAGAAAAGTCTGTTTTATTCAGTCTACCAATTTAAATAATTTCATTCAAAAATACCATCACAGATACAAACCCAGAATAATGTTTGACCAGTTATCTGGGCATCCCATGGCTCAGTCAAGTGGAAACATAAAATTTAATCATCACTATTACCAGTGAAGAATATAAAGAGACTGACAATGTGCTAAAATATCGTAGGTGCTCAATAGATAATTAACCACCATGTATGGTTTCCAAGAACTAAAGTACAAGCTCTCTAATCTTATCTAATATGGATTATGGATAGTAAAGATCTCAAGAGGTTTAATTATGTGAGACACATTAATCAGAAGTAGATACAACTAAGGGAAAAGTAGGTTTTGCAAACTCAAAAAGTGAGCGTGATGTGACACTGAACATTTGGTATTAATGATATCTGAGTCAGGAACAGTAACAGTCATCTGTTAAAACAAGACAAACAAAAGAACATGTTTATTATATCTGGGAGTATAATACCACAGAAAAGACACATGATCTCAAGGAGAGGATTTTCTTCCTAGGAATTATACTTTTTCCAAAATCACCCTCATTGCACAGTACAGTGAAATACAAAATTAATCAGAAAAATTTTATTTGAGGAAAGCTATCTGCAGTTCCAGAAAATCATGGAAAATTTATCAGTGTCACATAATTTACAAATAATAATATAAATATCCAGAATCAATAAATTTTTTTATCTATATACTTAATGAAATTATAAATCTCTTAGTTTATTTTTTTGCCTATCATATTGAAAGTAAATTACCTGGGGAAAGATGGTCTTTGTCCCTTGGCCCACATTACTTGCACACTCTATATATAACAGCTATTACCTAATTTACATATAGATATAATAAAAGGGAAATGAAGGGTTGAAGACAGGTATCTTCATGAAATCACATTAGCAAATATTTACTCAAATCTTACTGTATACTAACCACAGCTCCAAGTGACTAAAATATTTTAACCAGATTTTAATCTTTACAATAACACTATGAGGTAGACACTGTCATTATCCATTAAAGGTGAGAAAACAGAGGCACAGAAGAAAATAACTTGTCCATGTTTATAGTGCTAGTAACTACCAGAGCTGTAATTTGAACTCCCACAGTCTGGCTCTTAAATACTATGACACTCTGTGCTTCTCAGTCCTACTAGAACTCAAATTACCAAGGACCATATATAATAACAGTAGAGTAGGAAATATTTTCTCATTTTTATTAATTAATATATATATATTCTTACTCATTTTCATTTATATTGGCTGTACATACAATTATGCATAATTATATAGATATTACACACATAATCTATATGTATAATCAGTCTGAGAGTTTGTCATGAAATAATGGACCATGTGCTAGACAGAGTATATTAGTGTCCTAGGGAGGCTGCAACAAAATGCCAAAAACTTGGTAGCTGCAAATAACAAAAATGTCTTCTCAGTCTGGAGGCTGGAAGTCCAAAATCAAAGTGTCAGCAGGGTCACACCCCCTCTCAAGGCACAAGGAAGACCCTTCCCTGTCTCCTTCAGCTTCTAGATGCACCAAGGGCCTCCTGGCTTGTGGCAGCACAGTTCTAATCTTTGCCTCCATCTTCACATGACCTTCTTATCTGTGTGGGTCCTTTTCTGTCTTTTGTAAGGACTCTCATTGGATTTAGAACCCTCTGTAATCCAATATTATCTCATTTTGATTCTTATCTTAATTATATCTGCAAGGACCCTATTTCCAAATAGGGTCACATTCTGAGATTTTGGGTAGACATGGTTCTTGAAGAGACGCTATTCAACCCCCTACCCTGAGTTAAACAAATCCTGCCAAAACATTAAATTTGCATCAGTATTTTAGAGAGATTGACCAATCCTACTAAAAATCATTTATGTATTTGTTGACTTTCATCATTGACGAATTCAAAATTAGGAACCATTGCTGGAATTCAGCCCATGTTATAAGAGAGAATTCAGGGAAGATCCTGGAAAGAGGTGAATTATGATTCTGAGGCACTGACTGGGGAGGTGGACCAAGCAGGAATCAGAAGTTAGGTGAGGTAGGAAGAAGCTGAGCTAAAAATAAATGTTAGGCTTAAATTTACACATGTTTTATGTCAATAACATTTCAATAAAGTTGGGGGAAAGAATAAAAGTAGGACTAGAGGAATATAGGGTGGAGAAAAAGGAAAATGGTAATATGGATGTAGGGGGGCATAAGCAGGGCACAAAAGTGTGGGCTGGCCTTGGGTCAAGCTCTTCTGTGCCCAAAATATGGCTTTGAGACATCACAACCTTAGAAAGGGAATAAAGGAAGCATGGAGGACTTCTCAGGGCAATATACTCCAAGACCCCAAAATACCACTGCAAAGGCAGGTGCATTGTCTTACCTGGCCTCAAGGACAATTTTCCCTTTCTTTGACCTTGAGACTAGAGGATAAATTTTCTGAATAGGAAACTCAAATGCTCATTTTCCTCTGTCAAAATGACATATGTTAGATAAGGATCAGGCCCAAATCAGAGCACTAACATAGGAGGAATACAGAAAACCCAAAGAATTTCTGGATGTTGGGTGTATACTAATTTAAAAAAGCAAATGAATTTTTTAGCTGAATTAGCATGAAAAAAAAATTTAGTGCCCTTACAAATAAAAGTGGCTGAGCAGAAAAGCTGGCTGGATAGTGGGATAGTTTTATTTTTAGATCTAAGAGAGACTAGGAAAACTGCCTAAAATCAATCTTATTTGTTTATCTGTACATTATTTTTTTCCTATTATTCCCATTCTGCATATGCATCCCTTTCCCTCTCTCTAGGTTATTATTTTAAAGTGTCTAAAATATATTGTTCTGTTTTTATGTGTTTCTGCAAAATGTATAATTTTATTTTGTAAGACTATGGAATCAACTTATAGATTCAACTTATTCAATGGTGTTCTCTATTTCATTGTTACTTTTTTTTGTTCAACAATTTATTTTTGGGATCCATTCAATGTTGCTATGGATTTATCTAGTTGGGTGCTTCTAACTGCTCCAGAGTACTTCACGGTGGGAATCCACCACATTTAACCTAGCCAACTCATGAACAAATATACTGTGATGAACATCCTCTTGCAAGTTCTCTGATGGACCTGTAAAATAATTGTTTGGAATATATGTCCAGAAGACGATTCCATGTTTTGGAGGGCATAGATAATTAATTAAAATTGCCCCAGGTTGTTCTTTGGATGGATGGAGCTTTCTCCATTCCCATGAGTAGCAGATGAAAAACCCATATTAACACATCCCTTCTATCTCTTGAAATCATCTAAGTTGTCTAATAAGATGACACTTGATATCTCATAGTCATTTTAATCTGTATTTCTCTGATTACTAATGAATTGTTAAGATTCTTCTTATGAAAATTGCCAGTTCATAACATCTGCCCATTTTTCCACTGAGATTCTTGTTTGCTATTTGGTGAAGTTTGGAAGCAAGACAAAGTGACTGGGGCAAGGAAATGAAAAAAGGGACAGAATAAACCCAAAGTATTCCCAAAGAACAGCAGGCTTATAGGGCCTACAAATCTTCAGGGTAAGAGTACTTCATATAGTAGTATATTTACTCTCTCCATAGAGAGAATGACCTTAAATATCTTAAGATCAAATCTTCTATAGAGTTACATAGAGATTCTAGAGAGATTATGGGAAATAAAGAAGTAAACAAAGACAAAGTCATTGTCTTCCTAAGCACAATTGGGATGAAATGAAGTTGAGAAAAAAAACTGTGTGGTATATTAGCATAGAACTGACTCTCAATAGAATTCCAGAAGTCTCTATCACTTGCAACAGTTAAAAGTGACAGCCTCTGTTGGAAAAAAAAAAAAAAAAAAAACACGGAGAAATAAAGTATAACTGATGGTTCTTCATTACTATGGGAATGGATTAAATGTTTCAGATGATACTTTCTGCTTTTGAACTGATTTAACGTGGCATGCATGATCACAGAATAAAGCTCTTCTCATTTGTCTACTGTCATCTTTTAAATACTCATGGATAGAGGTTAGTTTGGTTGCCCTAGCCAGTTATTTTAAAAACTCCTTTACAAAGCTGCCAATTACATGAGTAACTAAGAGAAGTTAGTCAAACCAGTGACTATACAGTGTCCACTGACTCAAAGCAGGAAAGATAAAAGAAAACTATCAGGGAAGTGCAGCTCTGGTCACCATATCCACTGCAATGACAACAGGGGTATCTGGGACCCAAGGGCTTTGAAGGTCAGCATATCCACTGCAATGACAACGAGGGTATCTGGGACCCAAGGGCTTTGAAGGTCACCATATCCACTGCAATGACAACGGGGGTATCTGGGACCCAAGGGCTTTGAACCCCAACTCAATTGATTCATTCTCCAATAATGGCTGCTTCTCCACAAGGTGCTGAGCCGTTTTACTTCAGTTGAAGAGATAGATTACAAATGATATTTATAGAAAGATGTCCAAGATCGAGACAGCTCTTTATCAGTTTATAATTGAACTTTATGAACCCACTGGATGAGTTTTAATTTCTTCCTTTTAGAGTCTTTTATTTATTTATTTATTTATTTATTTATTCATTTATTTAGAGAGAACAGGAGTACTCATCCGCGTATGCACATGGGGGAATGGGGAAAAGAAGAGGAAGAGAATCTTAAAAAGACTTCACCCCAGCACGGAGCCTAACTTGGGGCTTGATCTCATGATTCTGAGATCTTGACCTGAGCCAAACTCAAGGGTTGGACAGTAAGCCAACACTGCCACCCAGGTATCCCTTTCCTTTCAGAGTCTTATCTAAATAAACTACTTAATTCACATTGGTCTTTGATAATTGTACTAGGTTTTTGGTACTTACTGACAAATACATGTTCTGCCATTTTATATTTATATGGAAAACACACCATGCTTTCTTACTTCTGAAATTAGATATAATTACAGAGAAATCATAGTTAAAAGTTGGTTTGTGTTTTAAAGCCCATAAATATCAAGAACTATTACTTTTTTAAAAAATCAATAAGCTCCTAGAAGTTAAACATCCTATCTTAATAGCTTAATTTTCCTCGTATATATATCCAGTGCTTCCTTTGATAGGTATGAATATCAAATTTTTTTTGAATATCAAATTATTGCTCTTGGAAATAACACATCCCTAAACCCATAGGATATTTTTAGGTCTATATTTGAGGATACTGAAGACTTGTCATCATTGCTGTTCTTAGCCATTTAATTAAATCCATGCTGTATATGTTCAAGTTTTCTATTCATTGAATAATAGTTTTATCTGTATATCAACTTAGAGGTTTCAAACAATATAATGATACCTTATCTTAATGTAAGTGATCCAGAGAATTGGAAATGTACATCCCCAAATTAACTTCACTTTCAATTTCCTCATCTGCAAAATGAGACTGATTATAGTATAGTTACCTACCCCACGGTGTAGCTTAAAGGGGTTAATCCACCTGAAACACTTTGAACTATGTCCAGAACATAACAAGTGCTTAATAAATATTGGTATGGTTATCAATATTATTATGAAATTTTCCAATAATCCTTTGACTGTACAAGGATATACAATTAATTATTTCTCCCACTTTCTAATTGTCTTCATCTCCACAATAAGCCTTCTTCCCTTTGTACTCAGTATAAATTTTATGGGCAATCAGTAGAGTCACATTCTTAATTTTTTGGACCCTCTCTGGCTTCATTGTATCCACATCTCTTGTTAGACCCAACTTTCTGACTCCTGCATACATTCTGCACCTGTGTAACTGAAAGTGAATGAAAACACACACTCAAGCATTCTGATTTGTCTAACTTAAAACTTTATTAGCAAATCTTTTAGTGTGTCTCCAAAATCCATTTTGTATATGGATGTATCATGGAGCCTAGAACACTGCCAGGCTCATAATAGGCACATTTAGTACACACTTTTTGAATGAAAGAATGAATTAATGAATAAATCACTATAGAAAGGACATTGTTTTTAAAGTGGACAAGGAACTGGAAATAAAGCAGAACGTTCTCATTTCTTAACTAATTAGGAGAGGCAAGGCTGAGGTTAGCAACGGGTAGAATGGGTGATAATAGACCGCCCCCCCAGGAGAAGAACTTTGAGTTATAATGACCCAACAGACATAGACCAGGCTCTAAGGGGTTTTGAAATTAATCTGTGTCTTAGATGGATGCATCTTGGAAATACCCTGTAACTTAATTAGGGAAACTATTATTGTTGTCTTTCTCCTGATAGTGAAACCTAGAGAGAGAAAGGGAAATGAAGTAATCTGAGAGGCTGAATTCTCAATAGTAGTGATTGAGGCAGTGAAAACTATGCAGGAAGACTGAGCCTAGAGTTTCCCAAATTTGACCTCAGAGGATGCATCAGAAGCAATGAAGGGAAGACTTGAGTATTCTTGTCATGGCTAAATCATGTAAAATAGAGCATTGGAACATAAGCAAACACCAGAAAACGTTGGATTTAACTGTGACAGTATTTAATTGTGTCACAAGCATTAATTACTTTGCATTTAAGGGTTTGGTTTGAGTTTGGGATGTTTTTGTGTTTTTCTTATAAAAGGTTTTATATGAACTTAGGCACATTTGTTCTCAATTTCTTTCAACAATTCCTACATTCCTATTTTTGAAATGGAGTTTTCAATTTCAAGCCTCTGGTTTTTGTGCAAAGACTCCTATCAAATGACAAATTATAGGACAACAAAGAAACTAAAACTTCTCTGGATTCTATGGTTTTCTATAAAACCTGAATTATGTCTATTTTACAAAAGTTAGCACTTATTTTACAAGTGTTCTATGGGATATTTAAGCTCTCATTTATGAGTTAATTTTTAATATATACTTCTACAGAAAAGATGAGTTGGGGGAAAAGAACTATAATAGCTTCTCTCAAGGAGAAGAATATCACACAGGTGGCTAAACTAGAAACAAATATGTTAACCATATCATCCAGGGTTTTTAATAAAAGAACTAAAAGACAAAAGATAGTCTGTATAGTTGATACAGAAGAGAAATTTACCAAATTAAATGACTAGCTCTTAGCACAATTAGACAAGCAACGACTTCTAATAATAACAATTTTATACCAAGAGACTCTTGAAAAGGAGAGACAGATTTTCTAGAAACAGATATTGACTAATGAGAATTACATTTAATAAATTGTGAGAGTTTAAAAAAGCATGATATCCCACAATTTCATTTTGGCAAAAGAAAAAAACTTAAGAGTCTTCTGAAACTCAAGGGTACCATTCTATTTGTAAAATGCTTTAATTTACCATTGTGTTTAATATCAAATCTATAATTTCAGGTAGTCATTTATATAATTAAATTTGCAGATAGTAAATATTGATACCATAACACAGCGCCAATTTAACATACTCACAGACTATTTTAAAGGCACTTGTATAAGGCGATCTTCAATAAATCATGTTTACAGAAAGCACTATCTCCATTACAGAATGTTAGTAGGAAAACCAAATTTTACTTTTATTGTGTCATACTCCATAGGTCACTACCCTCACCATAGATAATAGGAACTGCAAATGATTAATTGTAGTCCTGAATATAAATCATTTAGTAATAGATAGCCATGTGTATTCTGTATAACTAAAAAAATGTGATAGATCTGAGCCAAACTGCTGGCCTGAGACCCTAGCTTCACCACATAATAGCTGTACAATCTCTGGCAAATTATTTACTCTCTGCTTCAGTTCCCTCCTTGTTAATGTTTATTTTTTTCCTCATTGTTGATATTTAAATGGTCATGATAGTAAAAGAACCTAAGCCATGGAATTGTTGTGAAATTAAATGAATCGATCACATAAAGTGCTCACGCAGTCTTTGGTATATACTATCAGCTAAGTAAATGTAATTTATTACTGTTGTTGTTTTAAAGATTTTATTTGAGAGAAAGAGAGAGAGAGAGAGAGAGCGTGCATGTGGAGGGGTGTGTATGGCAGGAGATGCAGAGGCATATTCCCTACTAGTAGGGAGTCCAACAAAGCTGGATCCCAGGGTCCTGAGATGGGGACTTCATCTGAAGGCAACCCAAGTGCCTCTATTGTTGCTGTTTTTATCATTACCTCATTATTATTACTGTTATTATAAATAGGTTTCTATGAATGAAAAAATCGCTTCACAAACTCACACATGTTAGGAGTGAAACTTTTTGATTTGAATACCTATAATTAGGTACAGTATTCTAGTGTCCAAAGACTTACATTATAACTACTTAAAACTTTCATGGAGCATTGGTTGTTATATGCAAACAATGAATCATGGAACACTACATCAAAACTAATGATGTACTATATGGTGACTAACATAACATAATAAAAAAAAACATTAAAAAATTGGGGGGCTCCTGGATGGCTCAGTGGGTTAAGCCTCTGCCTTTGGCTCAGGTCATAATCCCAGGGTTCTGGGATCAAGCCCCGCATCAGGATCTCTGTTCAGCACACACCTGCCACACACTTGCCTCTCTAACTACTTGTGACCTCTGTCTGTCAAATAAATAAATAAAATCTTTAAAAAAAATTTCTGTTATGTTCTTGTGGCCTTTAACCCAAAAATAGCTGCAATCTAAACAACCCATGTCATTTTCTAAGAATCTTAATACATTCCTCTGGACTTAAGCTCCTATCCAAAACTCTAGGGTAGGAGGAAATGTCATTCCCTTAAGCATGCTGAGAATAATTTTTTTTAATTAGTGTATTAAAAGAACAGAAATTCAATGACATGTGTTTTGTAGTTGGTATAGTATAATAAAATATTTATAAAATTTCAGTCCCTCAAAAGTTCTCAAAGACTATTCTAGAATGTTAGCACTAGCCCAGTAGGATGGGTCTTTCCCTGTAAAAAAACTGATTGGTCTCATGGGACAGGAATGATCTCTTTCTTATCTACCACATTATTCCCAGTATTTGATTCAATTTCTTCAAATTATATGAGTGCAATATTATTTTTTAATAAATAAATGATTTCTCACTACTGTTATTGCTCATTGCTTTTCCCATGTAGGTTGGTCCTTTGTCTTTTAATCAGGGTTTGCTGACTGCTGTATCTGAAAAAGACAGGCCCAGCATCCAACTATACCTTCTAATTCTGTAATTACTGACTGTAATCAGAAAGGAAACTTACCCTGGGACAGTTAGTGTGAGCTGATTCTTTGTCTTAATCAGATTTTCTATCTTAAGAAATTTAATTAGGAAAACCAGAGACTATAAACAGTGTGTAAAGAGCCCTACACTTAAAACATCAGGATGCCCAAAGAGGGACCAGAGAGAGCCATCCCTACCAGCTATGGGAAGAAGGAACCCAGAAAGCTTGTAAAAGTGAAAGAGAATGAAGCAAATAAACAAGAAAGAAGCCAAGAGGCATCAAAAAAGGGAGAGACAGTGTCTTCTGAGGGACACAGATAGGAGTCTTGTTATTGACTTTTCCAGTTCAGTTCCCAAGAAACATGGATTAACCTCATTATCTGTCCTGGAGTAGACTTGTACTTAGATAGAGAATCAAGAGTACCAACTTGAAATATGCTTCACAGTGCAAAGTTTTGATAAGACACTGGGTGTCATTCTGGCTGTAAATCCAAACAGATTCCACAGCCATTTCTGCTACTTTTAAAACCACATTGACTTATCCTTACAGGAAACTGGGAAGAGCTGCTAAGTATGCCAGGGCCATCTCACTTTATATACTCATTTGGTTCTATTTAGTCCCACTTGATATTTTGTTCCAAGTGAAATTCCTTTTCCTGACTGATCCATTTATTATTTCTTATTATTTCTTTTCTTTTTTTTTTTAAAGATTTTATTTATTTATTTGACAGAGAGAGAGATCACAAGTAGGCAGAGAGGCAGGCAGAGAGAGAGGAGGAAGCAGGCTCCTTTGCTGAGTAGAGAGCCCGATGCGGGGCTCCATCCCAGGACTCTGGGATCATGACCTGAGCCAAAGGCAGAGGCTTTAACCCACTGAGCCACCCAGGCACCCCTTATTATTTCTTTTTCTGAGCCCCTTCCTAGTTTCCCACAGACCCAGTAAATCCTCAAGCTGAAATTGAATGCCCCGTAAAATGAACACATTCTGCCTCTTGCAAAAGCCTTCCATTAATTTTCCTTTTCTTTTTCCCAATTAGATGTATTATTTTCAAAAGGCTTGCTAGTGGGGGAAGTGGTGGGGTGATCCATGCTGAGCAGAAGGGTTCCTACTTTCTAGACTGCTATTAATAATTTTTCAGTATCTTGTTTATCCATGTTTGACTTTTGGTTTTTTGCTACATCACTTCTGGGAAGCTACTTTATACTGACCTAATACTTGCTCAAATTATTTTTTCTTCAATTTTTTTTTTCAAGTAGAATCTCTTGGTTACAACACAATTCATTATATCAATAACTCTCCATTTCAACAAATTAGTCACCAACTTGGCAGTATTATTATATTGAATGGACATAATATATACTTTCTCATCTAAGTCTTTATTTAATACAACACATAAGACAATACAACCACCAATCCTGCTTACTACACTTTAGTTACACCCTTACATTTAAATTATTTAGAACAGTCTTTTTTTATTTTGTTTTCCTGTCACTCACATCTCCTTTCACCTCAGAGCTCTTTGATCTAAGCCATCTTTCTGCAATGTTTTGATCAACATTCTGTGATATGAAACCTTTAGCCTCACTAAAACGAAATCATAGTACTTTTTGCTCCTTGTCCCTTATTATCTAGGGCAATCACTTTCATAGGAAAAAAAATCTGGTTGAAGTTGACAGAACTTGTCAGCTTGGATGAATGATTGCAATTATATGTCACATATTGCCAAGGTTAAAAAGCTGCTTTTACCCTGTTCAGCTTCCTTCTTCCCCAGGAAGTGCTACATTTGCCCTTTTTCAGTCTTTAGGAATGACCCTCATTATTAGTAAATTCTCAGAAGTAATGGATAGTGCTCTTCGCGGCATACAAGGAATTTCTTAAGTGTGCCAAGTCATGCATGTGTTGGAACACATTTCACTTGCTCAAGCAACCTCCACACTGTCCCACCTATTTCACAATGGCCATGGATGTCAGGGATCAACTATAACATCTGGCAGACTGTAGGTGACCTTCCAAGAGTTTGAAAAGTGATTTTTAAAAAAGTCTTTTGCAAGTTATCTGGCGAGAACTTCCCTTTTTCACAGTTCTTAGTTCTTTTTAAACTCCTCACTTAGCTTATCTCTGTGATTAAAGACTTTTGTACATTCCTTTATTCCTTATGTAAACCGCATCCCACTTTGTGTGCCTACGCAGCTGTTCAGAGATTGCATTAAACCTCTGAGAGCAGAAGATGTCAAGTTTCTCTCATAAATAATGTTGAATAAGAAATCAAGGTATTTAAATGGTGCACACCACCCGCTTTTCCAGATGTTACCTTTTCTTACCTCCAATAAATCTCTGTTTACCATAGGCAAATATTACATGCTACCAACTATGTTCTCTCACCTTGACAGTCAGCTGTACATTTGGGAAAAGATCATAGAACTAGAAATTTCTCAATTATTCTAGTTAGTTGATGTCTCCGCCCTCAAATTATCATGAATTTAATTATTGCACATATGCAAGAGGTTTGCCTCTTAAAAAGAGATTTAAAAGGAGGAGTAAACCCAATCATCTCTCCTGTCAAAGGAATCTACTGAACCATTATTTGTGAGTTTATGAAGTTCTTTCCAACAGACAACAAAATGCTATGGAAGCCCATTTTAAATGTATCAAAAGCAGATCCTCCAAAAATTGTGTGTTCTTTAAAGAAAATACAATTTACAGAATACTGACAAAATGGAATATATTGTTGAAGAATGCTATCAAAGATGGCTCTTTTAATTTCAATATGTTATAGTGACAAATGGCCTGCAGCAAAGCAAAGACATACAATTTGTCTTGTAACTATTCCCTTGCCCATTTGCTTGACTAAACCTAGGATGGGTCAAGAATAAAATGTACACTTTGATTTATTTTATTTCTTTATATACTTAAGATGAAGTCTAGTGAAAAGTGTAGACTACTGACAGTATTTTTAACGGTAGACAATTTTTACTTAACATATATTTTTCTCTTTAAAATTTATGCGTAAATTTTCTATAACCTTGCCCTTAATACTTGGGTTAGAAATATTGATAACGGGACGCCTGGGTGGCTCAGTTGGTTAAGCGGCTGCCTTCGGCTCAGGTCATGATCCCAGCATTCTGGGATCGAGTCCCGCACCGGGCTCCTTGCTTGGTGGGGAGCCTGCTTCTCTCTCTGCCTCTGCCTGCCTCTCTGTCTGCCTGTGCTCACTCTCTCTGACAAATAAATAAATAAAATCTTTAAAAAAAATATTGATAACATGCTATTTATATGGGCACTGCATTATTCATTAAAAGCACATATATAGGAAATCTCTGTTTTAGTACTACAAAAACTTGGGTATAAAGTGTCCATAAGTAGACATTTTCAAAAGACTTAATCTTCATATTTTATTATGGAAGTCCTACACATTTATGAGTGAAATATTTCAGAATTCAGAACAAACTTAAGGACATGTATTAAGTATACCTTAAGTATGTGTGAGAATGATTTTTGGTAGGGGTTTTATTTTTGCTTTTTCTCTGTAGTCTCAAATACTCCTTCAAGTGGGTTGTTCTAAAGTCTGGACTGATAGGGAGATATAAGGAAACATAATTATAGTCATCTACCTATCTGAGTTATTATTCAATCTAGTTTGAACATTGGTAAGGTTGCTATTTTGATCATTAGCCTTTGATCCTTGTATCTAAGTCCCAAATGTCTCTAAAAACAAGAGAGGAACAAGACATAAGATTATCACTCTAACCCTTCCCCCCATTCATGTGAGTTACAACATTTAACATATCACAACCAGAAGAACTGAAATCGGAAATGGCTAAAAGAGACTGACTCTAAGAAGTATATGGTAGCAATGGGGAGTGGGATGCAGAGATACTTTTTATTTTGTGTCATTCTGTTCTTCTGTTCAATTGTTTTATCACACGTACCTCTTGTTTTAATGCAAATAATGTCAAGAAAGTGACTATACCCTAAAGGCACATGTCCAAGAAAATGAAAATACAAATCAAAAAGTTATCTATGAAGACATTTTTTATAGTTTCACGATCTTAGAAACTATCTGCCTAATCTAAAAGGAAAGTGGTTAAACTATTATACATCTACACAATGGCACACCAAGTGCTTATATAAAAGAGTCAAGATCTCTGTGACTTTACGTGGAGTAGTTTACAGGATAAATGATATAGTGAGAAAAGCTATGTGCAAAATTCTACTATATGCCATTTTTTGTGTAAGAAGAAAGGAAAAATCAGAAAATATATGTATCTGCTCACTTGGGCACAAAACAAAGAGAGCTCAAATCACAAACTACAGATACTGGTTCCCTTCTAGGGTAGGTGGAATAGGGTGGAAAGAATGGAAGGAATTGGTAGAGAATAACACATTTCTGACAACAGCTTCTTATATAGTTCTAACTTTCAGATACTAAAAAAAAAAAAGAGGGACGCCTGGGTGGCTCAGTTGGTTAAGCGGCTGCCTTCGGCTCAGGTCATGATCCCAGCGTCCTGGGATCGAGTCCCACATCGGGCTCCTTGCTCGGCAGGGAGCCTGCTTCTCCCTCTGCCTCTGCCTGCCTCTCTGTCTGCCTGTGCTCGTTCGCTCTCTCTCTCTGACAAATAAATAAATAAAATCTTAAAAAAAAAAAAAAGAAACTTAAAATGAGGAATTTGGGAATAAAAACAAAAAAACTAAATCCATGTTTTAAATTAATACTATAATCATACTAAGGGAATAGTAGGGAAAGGGAGTGAAAGAGGAGTATCCTGGGAACTTTCTAACATAGTATTTAGACAGTGTATCTGCAGGATAAAGTAAAAATATATAACTCTAACCAAATGGTTAATTCTAGTTAGGAGGCTAATTTTTCACAGACATATGAAGCCAGCAATTCAAAAATGGTGTATTCTAGTGGCAAAAAATTGGGTAAATATACTTTGGATAACTGGAGGCACGTTTCTTAGTCTTGGGGAGGTAAATTGCAAATATGGATATAGGGAACGACAAAATAAGCACTCTGGTGTTGAATTGGAATAGAAAATATGCACATGAGCCTATGATCTTTGAGATGGATGAATAGATATAGAAATGGGCGTAGATGTCTGTGGATGCTTTTGCTCTGTTGGCTACGAAAGTGCTGGGGAAAGTTACTGAGAAGATGTGCCCAGTTGACCCATGAGCTATACCTAGGTGATCAGAGATTCATCACCTCCTCACTTATCCTTGGAATGTGGGTTCTGCTTGCTGTTCTTGCTCCCAGAGCCTGCTCCAAGGACACGACCTTGACATAGTGATGGGGTGTTGAAAACACCTACCTAGTATATGTTACTGAATCCAGTTAAAGCCTCTTGCCCCTTGAAAAACTTTCAGATAGATGTGGTAACCTGCTCATCTTGCCGCCACCTAAGACAAGCCTCATATGTAATATCCCTTTACTTATTAAAACTGCCACCTCCTAACTGGGAGTGGCCCGTCTTTTTCTTTGGACTCTCCCTGTCCTCTGAGTACAGGGCCCAGTTTCAGAGTATACCCAGGAAGCTCTGAAAATGTTGTGAACCAACATAGGGGCTAGGAGTGATGGCATTTAGTAGTATATCTTGATTTCTAAATATAATCCCCCACTAAATATCCTTAGAAAAATGCCTAATTCTAGAGGTGGAGTAAGGAAAGCAGGAGATAAATCTGGAACATATTATTATGCCACAAAGTAAGGAGGCATTAAAAGAACACAGGAGTCATCAGGACTGTGATTCAGTGAATAAAATAAGAATCTTTGAATCTAAATATATTAAAGGAGAAATGGGGGGAGTCATCTGGATGACTCAGTTAGTTAAGTGTCTGACTCTTGATTTTGGCTCAGGTTATAATCTCAGGGTCATGGGATCAATGTTTTGGGCTCTATGCTGGTGGGGGCGGGGGGCGGTTCTGCTCAAGAGTCTCTCTTTCTCCCCTTGCCTCTCTCCCTGCTTGCATTCTCTCTCTAAAATGAATAAATAAAACCTTAAAAAATAAATGAATCCAGATTGAGAGAGTGATTCTATTAGTGCAGAGCCAACTAATAAACATGCAAAGAATGATAAAATAAGAAAATCACTCTTTGTCAACTATTACAACAAAAGTTGATTCCGAAAAGAATCCTTAAAGGCCTTAAAATTAAACAGATGCTAAAAACCTAGACAAAAGTTCAAGGAGTAGCAGAATATTTTCATAGTTTCAAAGTTTCTGTCCAGACATATTATTTACAAAGGAAAAAAAAAAAACTAAAATTATAATGGAAGCTGACAAATACCACCTCAACCATGTGACAGAGTTTATAGCACCAAAAATGGGAAAAAATACATCATGTTTTACTAGTGTTATGCACTGAGAAGAACATATCACTTCTACAGTATTTTGCTCAAAACTTATAGGCTGCATTTAATAATGAGATAACATAAAAAGATCTAAAATTAGTGAATTCTATTTAAAAAAACTGGCATGATTTCTTCAAAAGTATAAACATTATTAAGCACAAAAAAGTATAATTAATTTTTCCATATTAAAACAATTAAAAAGATGAGACCACTCAATGTAACACATGGTCTAGGATTTTCTTTTGCTCTAACAGGCAGTATTAAGACAACAAAATCTAAAATAAGGCCTATAGATTAGAAAATAGTAGAGTATCAAAAAAAAAGAAAGAAAATAGTAGAGTATCAATGTTAATTTCCTGATTTGGGAAGTGTACTGAGATTATATAAGAGAATGACCTTATTTTACTCATTTACAGAAGAGTAAATGAGCATGCTTTCTGCAACCTACTCTCAAATGTACAGGAAAAATGGATGCATGTGTATATGGGGAATCTCAGTAAAGGGAATTATTTTTTCTATTCTTTCAACTCTCTAAAAATTAGATCCAAATAAAAACTTTAAGAGAAAAAAATGGCTAACATACTATATGGAATATAATCAGAAAACAGCTTGATTTTTCTCCTGGGTTTACATTAAATTTGCTCATCAGATCTAGTACCTCCCTTGTCACTAGGTGGAAATGTGGACAGTTCCAACATCGTCTGTATACCTCTTACTCCTGTATTCTTTTCAAATTGCTAAACACGGACACATTTCAGAAATTAGCCTGTAATCCCAGGGAAGGCCCCAGGAAGTACTGGAGCCTCTTGGAGCTTTGAGTCAAAGCTTCTAACCTAAATCAGATAGAGTTTCCTCTCCTACAGAGGCGTGTTTTACCATGCTCACCATGGTGAAAGCAGGCATAGGTGGCTCTCTCTTTCTCACTATTCCCAATACTCCCTATCTGTGTTGATCTCCTCAGGGCTGAAAGAGAGGAAAAAGAAGAAGGCGAGCCAGAAAGCTTTAACTGGACTGGAGTTTTCTAAGATGTGCTTTGGGCTGGCAGGCTCTCCTAAATATTTTCTTGGTTCTTTGAGACTCCACCCCACTCCTGGGAGTTTCTCACAATAGAACAAGCACATTGGTAGGCTTGCCTAAATCATTGCCAGCCTTGTGAGATCAAACAGTACACTCCCATTTTCAGCAGCTATGGCTTCATGGGCCACCTCACTGGCTCTATAGAAGAGGACTTACTGTAACTCACATGGTATCACATGTGTAGCCCATATCTTATGCACAAGAAGCACTGCTGCGTCCTTTGTTTTGACCAGTTTGGGGATGACAGAACTACCCCAAAGCAGCACCTCCATTCTATTCTCATTGCATGGGAAAGCTAATCAGCTTTTGTCTTACTCACCATACTAGTCCGACAGGAGTCGAGCATGAGTTTAGTGTATCCTCAGCTTCCAGTCACAAACATCAGGGTTTACACGTGATATTATTGAGGCTCCTTTCCATTAGGTCGAAACAAAGGTAGATACCACCATTCTTCCTCTTGGTAGCAAAGATATACACAGAGCAGTCCCTAAAGAATCCCTTCTGGAACTGCTTTATAAAATCCACTCTCAACCATCTTTATCACAATGTGTGTAAGGGGCTTAAGCTTCAATAATTAGTTCTTCATGATTACAAGGAAGGACACCTTGTCCATGATTACAAGGAAGGAATAGCTCACCTTGACAGATAATTATTTTATCTCAGTTCTTCAGATAAAATGCCCCCTTTATGACTCTGAAACATATATATACATATATATATATATATATATAATATTTGGAGTTTTAGAATCCTGAGACTTGCTCATATGTTAATGAAACAAAAATGTGAGGCCCAACACACAGTGTTTAAGACATTTGCATGGTCGTAGCACCTTTACAACTTTACATTTCCCCCTCTTTCCCAGAAATTTCATCCCATCCAAAAGGACCAAATTTTTAAGCCATTGTTACTCTCCCCATCTTAATATGCCTACACAACCTGTCAGGCTGATTTCTTCTACAGAGCTCGATACCATAGCCAATGTCATAAAATTATTTCAGTACAGAATCACTTTGACATCAGGCTCTCTGGGTGACTCAGCAAAATGCTGTGGGATCTTTTAATTACAGGAAATCTCTTGGACAAACTAATTGTACTTTTAAATTTAACGCTAAAGCAAATTGATTCTAATACAAGGGGAGAAGTGGTGCTTAAAGCTGACAATATGAGACCTAAAAATAGTGAGATAGGGCTGGCTCATAATAGCATCTGTGAAGACTAGTATCTCAGTGAAATAGCCTATCTATACATTGTATTAGTGGTCCTAAGTGAATAAAATGCTGCAGTGATAAAGTATACATTTTCTATTGTGTTAGAGAATTCTATTAGTGCATAAAAATCCAGATAGATAATCCAGTCTGCAATCACATGCATAATAATATGGAAGACACTAACCAACCCTCATTCTTTTTCTTATTCTCAAAGTTAGAGGCCAAGAGAAAGGTAAGAAGGATAAAAAACAACAACAACAAAAAAACACTATTCATGCTCTTCTGCATATGTAAGGAACCCTATGAAATCACTGCCATTGGTTTTTCAAAAAGAAACAAAGCAAAAGAGATAAATAATGGAATAATGAATTTTACAATGCCCATTGTCCTTCAGTGGACCATCTCTATCATTTTGCCTTAAAGGCAAAGCTTTCTCTCCATATTTCCAGTCCTTTCCTTTTCTGTGACTATTTTCACTTTAACTTTGAGTTAATGAATAGAACAATCATTTACAGCACATGAGCTAAAGAGTTCTGGAAACATTTAGGAACCTCTTGAAAAAGTTGTACTGACTATCCTATGCTCTCCCTGATATGAGGAAGTGGAGATGTAACGTGTGGGGTTTGAGGGGTAGGAAAAGAATAAATGGAACAAGATGGGAACCATAAGAGACTCTTAATCTCACAAAACAAACTGAGGGGGGTAGGGGGAGGGGGGAAGGAGAGGGTGGTAGGGTTATGGACATTGAGGAGGGTATGTGCTATGGTGAGTGCTGTGAAGTGTGCAAACCAGGCAATTCACAGACCTGTACCCTTGGGGCTAATAATACATTATATGTTTATTTAAAAATTTTTAAAAAAGAAAAAGTTGTACTGATAATTAAACAAAATGGAAATAAACAAAACTCAAGCAGGTAAACAACAGTTCCTGTTAAAACAAAGACTATTCCACTTAATACAACATAATTTTTAAAAGATCTAAGTAATACTATCATTTAATTTGAAGTATTTAAAGTACTGATAATAGTTTTCATCTTATACTTATCAGAAGGAATTTTTATTTTTCTGCTCCCTCTCTGCTGCTCCTACATGAATTTCTTTGCAAAACTGTTGCAGTTCCAATGCCCAAAAGATAAATTTCTATTAAGGGTAAAAAACACCCCTGTAGAGTTCCTATCCATTAAGATTTGGCTGAAGTGCTTGCCTGGAGAAAACTCTTCATGAAAGAGTGTACAGTTTAGAAGTGTTTAGAATATTTCTTTGAGATCATCCAAAACTGACAAAGGAATTCAAAGTCTTTCAGATTTAATAAATGACAAGGACAAAAAAGTCTGTTACTTTGATATGCTATTTCTGTGATTAAGAGCTCTAATAAATATGTAATATTAAATAATTAAAAGAACACATTCTGTAATAAACATTCAAAGCCAAATATTCACTGTAGAAGTATAAAATGCTCGTTTTGAAAGAAATAGCAATGGTAATTGGCAAAGGCAACTTGTGGTCACAGAATTGTTTTAGTCATATAAAAATTTACCATTTTTAATATTTTGAAATATGATTGATTAGAAAGAGTTGATTATTGGCATTTTTACTCAATAGAAGCTACAAAGATAAGTTACATAATATTTCTTTTAAGATTTTTATTTATTTGACACAGAGAGAGATCACAAGTAGGCAGAAGCAGGCAGAGAGAGGGGGGAAAGCAGGCTCAGTGCTGAGCAGAGAGCCTGATGCGGGGACTCAATCCCAGGACCCTGAGATCATGACCTGAGCTGAAGGCAGAGGCTTAACCCACTGAGCCACCCAAGTGCCCCAAGTTCATAGTATTTAAACAGTCTTCCCAGAAAGCCCACTTTAACTTCATGACTTTGCCATATGAATTATAGCAGGATTCAGGATTTTATTCTAACTGGTCACAGGATGCTTTTGATTCCATCTTCCCAAAGCAAAACAGCTACATGTACAGAATTTTGGAAATAAGTTGTGGATTGTGATAATTCTACCAATGCCACTTCACATTCAGGAAAGCATTTTGGAAGCAAAGGAGATATTTCATAAATCTGTCATTAATATTTTCAGTTTAAAAATACTTCAACCTTATACCTGAAAAGTAGAAAGTAGTACCATATTTCATAAGACAACTTCTCTAAGGTATTGTTCTAAACTGTAAACTTATGTACAATATTCTTTTCTACAAAGATCTTTAAAAACTATTCCAGCATTATATTTCCATGGAATGGCTAACAACCTTTCTAAATTGAGGTCTAAGTTCCTTAAATGTGATATCAAAAACATTCTGGTCATATCTCCCTTTGATACCTAATATGTTATACATATTTTACATGTCTTTTGCCTGAATTAAACTTCAGTTTTGGGTTTTTTTTTAATTATTTACTTATTTATTTTACAGACAGAGATAATAAGAAGGCAGAGAGAGAGGAGGAAGCAGGCTCCCCGCTGAGCAGAGAGCCAGATGCAGCTGGATCCCAGAACCCTGGGATCATGACCTGAGCCTAAGGCAGAGGCTTTAACCCACTGACACACCCAGGCGCCCCTAAGCTTCAGTTTTTAATGATTTTTTTAATCCTGGCTTCTATAATCGGTTGTATCAAAAATTTGACATCAAGGCTCAAATTCACCTTTTTTTAAAAGATTTTATTTATTTGACAGAGAGAGAGATCACAAGTAGGCAGAGAAGCAGGCAGAGAGAGAGGGGGAAGCAGGTTCCCTGCTGAGCAGAGAGCCCGATGTGGGGCTCCATCCCTGGGATCATGACCTGAGTAGAAGGCGGAGTTTTAACCCACTGAGCCACCCAGGCACCCCTCAAATTAACCTTTTAAGGAAAGGAAGAAAATGCATGATTCACTTTCTTTACATTTGTGGGTATTTTTTCTAGAAAGCAAGGCAAGCACTTGTCTTATTTCAGAGTCTTATGCATGTAGCTCTGCAGACTTCCCAGTCCTTTCCTTCTACAGACACCCACTGTGGACCCTGTGCTAGAAAATTAACACCACTCTTTGGGAACGGTGCAAGGGTTCAAAAGCTACAGTTCCTGTCACTATATACTTATGATGGACATTGGTCTTGCAAATTTTTAGGATTTTTGTGTA
Source organism: Taxidea taxus jeffersonii (assembly GCA_003697995.1). NCBI lineage: Eukaryota > Metazoa > Chordata > Mammalia > Carnivora > Mustelidae > Taxidea > Taxidea taxus. The sequence goes on along the minus strand of RCUC01169299.1, from coordinate 10,204 downwards.
ATCATAATCCTTCTAAATTAATCTTATAACAAAGACTAACAATTGCTCCTCAGGTATGAAGAAATGTCCAGAGCCATCAGCCAACATTCAAAATCTCCATGTATATTTCTTCTACATTTCTTCCTTTCCCCTCCTGTGCTAGCATTTTGCTCAAAGGCTATTTTACATTTTCATTTTAAATTAAATTCTACAGAAAAGGATATACCATCTATGTTTTAATTAGTTTCCTTTCCCTTTCATCTTTTTTTTTATACTAAGAATGATTCAAGTTAATGATGTGACAGGCAGTCTGAGGACTTAACAGTGGCATGGCTCCTGCAGACTGGCAAATGAGTGGTATTCACGTGAGATGCCTTTATTAAGCAAGAAGGCTTAAAATTCACTTAAAAACATAAGTTGTGATTTCCACAAGCTGAAAATGTATTTCCCCAGGTTCAAAGCTAAGTTTATTTCACATTCTAAGTTAAAGAAATAGATTCCTATCCCCCTGATGCCAAGTTTCAAGAGGATTTAGGGAAAAGATTAAAGTCAGCTCTTATGATGGCAGAAAAGGATGATCTAATGCCCCTGTTCCCTGCTACTTGCTCTCCTCTTTGGGACATTAATTCCTCATTAGCATCTATGTTACAAGGTAGGAGGGGAGGCATGGAGCAGCACACATAGCTATTCTGGGAAAATCTGCAAATGCAAAGGGGGAAGAATGAAATATGGTCATACTATATGAGGTGAGTTAAATCATGGCTCTTTAAAAGACATGCTCACATCCTAACCCAGGAACCCATGAGTAAGAATTTATTTGGAAAGAGGATTTTTGAAGATATAGAAATGAAGAACGAGATCATTCTGGATTATCTGAATGGTCCCTAAATCCAATGGCACGTGTTTTTACAAGAAACACGAGAAGACCCAGGCAAGAGGAGAAAGGCAGAGGAAGACAGAATTTGAGATTGGACCTATATAGACACAAGCCAAAGGCTGCCTGGTGCCAAAGGAATCTAGAAGAAGCAGACTAGAGAAGGAAGAGAGAGTATGGCCCTGCCAACACCTTGATTTGGACTTCTGTTTTTCTGAGCTCTGAGAGAGTATATTTCTGTGTTTTAAGTCTCCAACTTTGTGGTGCATGTCACTTCCCAGGAATGAAGGCATAAAATTAAATCACAAAATAAAGATTTAGATCCTCAAACTATTTTTCTTTTGGATAGGAAGTAGAAGAGTGTTTTAGGGTATATGTGTATATGTGTGTATGTCCATGATAAGCACAGATAACCAATATTTTTTTTCAAAATATGACTCAAAGGTTTATGTAGTTTCTATCAGAAACCAAAATTTCATCTCTTTAGACGTAATAGGAGTGACAGCAGTCTAGTGGATTTTCTAATTAAATTCCATTTCCATCGCTATTACAGTTATTTTTAGAAATATATGTGAGGTAAATAAAAGTGTCAAGGCTTCCTAATCAGATGAGGGTATATTAAGTACTTTCTCTTAAAAAAGAAATCTTCAATTAGCCATGTTCCTGCTTGAACTATTCTTGCAAGTTAAATTGTCCAGCCTCATCTAACTCCTACATCAGTGTTTCTCAGAATTGATTAATCTAAGAGTCCCTGGGGGACAGGAGGGTTCACATGAAGATGCCTAGGTCCAGTACCAGATCCAATAAATGTGCCTGCATCTTCATTTTCAACAATTATCCCAGATGATTTTATTGATGGCAATCATTGGACAAGAGTGAAAAAAAATCTCCCAAAGATGTAATATAATGGCAAACACTCATTGCCTTACATTATACTTTGCTGACAAAAGAAGAATTCAGACTTACACAGACATGTGTAGATCAGAAGGCCTGTGTGCTATGAAATACAGAAAAAAATGGAGTTTTTGTTCAAAATGAAATCAAAATAATTACAGTGAGATGAGATTTTTGTATTTTTTTAGTCCCTGTCTCCTACATGTGAGTGCCATTTATGAACTTGACCTTGCCCCAAAAAGGAACAGATATTCTGTAGCATGAAAACAAAGGCATCAGATTCTGAGGTTTTTTTTTAAGTTTAGAAATGGATAAAACAGTACTTTTCTACACTCCACCAACTGCCAACTGTGCATCAGACTAGATGAAAATCCTCCAAAAGCACCATATATCCTGCCCTCCACTGCCCAATATTAATAGTTGGGTTGGAGGTTAAAAAAAAAAAAAAAGTCCTCAGTTAATGTGAGAAGTCAAAAAGTAGAAACATGGGAAAGTTCCCCCATCATCAGAGTGTGGAGAGAACAATAAGAAATAGATGGTTATTGATCAAAGCGAGAACTTCTGATTGCCCCGCCAAGTGTTGTAGCAGCCCAGAGAGGTGTGCAAGGGCAGCCAAACCTCTCCTGTGCCTCAAGAGAGATGAGGAAATTAGAAGAGAGAAGGGAGAGGAGAAGAGGTAGAAAGAATCTCTTTGTCTATGTCTATGTGTAATGGCCCTGCCACAATGTAAGTAGCATGGGATGTACAGCCAAAGGACGGAGGGAGAGGCAGAAGACGCAACTGACACCAAAGGCAGGATGGCTTCGTCAAAGGGCCAGGTGGGACAAAATACCTACTGGAGATGGACAGAAGACAGATGGGGACCCTCTTAACATAATTTTTCTAAGATTTCTGGCAGCAGACTATGTGGGAGTTTGTGATAAAATCTCTACAGCTAGAAAATTAGGGGGGGTTGCATATTGGAGATTTACAACTTGATAAATTTGAACCTACTACAAAATATAAATGTTTATATTATTACAATCCATTCTACATGGTTACCATAGACACATTTCTATACATAGTAACTCTACTGAGAGGGATTTATCTACTCTATATTTCTATTTCATTCATCAAGGAAGATATCACCCCACTTTCCATGGCATAAATAACAGAAATGCTACCTGATGGATAGGTACCAACATAATGTGTCTAAATGCAGTTTATTACATTGTTTGCAAAGTTCCTTTGTCACTAGGGTAAAGGAATGGGGAGCCCTAAAATGCAGAATTCAACTCTAGTCTCATGAAGTTCTCATGTGTTTTGGGGAAGAACTACAAATCCTCTGAGTGCCAACTTTTTCATCTTTAAGAGAGAGTTAAATGAGGTGCCTGAATGGCTCAATCAGTTACGTGTCCAATTCTTAGTTTCGGTTTAGGTCATAATCTCATGGGTTGTGAAATCCATGCTCAGTGGAGAGTCTGCTTGAAGATTCTCTTCCTCTGCCCCCTCCCCCTACTTGTGCACACACACTCTTTCTCCCTCTCTCTCAAATAAATAAATATTTAATAAATAAATAAAAGAGAAGAGTTAATTATATCTACCTCAGAGGTTTTATTGTTGTTTTAAAGAAGTCAAGAGTTCCCTTTGACTTTATATTCTTAGTCAAAAATCCAGCCAAAAATATGCTGTTATTAGAGTGTAAAGAATGATAAGTAATGAAATACAAAATCATTAACCTTGTCCACATTCTCAGCTAATTAATTGCCTACATTTGTGTAGTTCCTTCTATTCCATTCATAGCTCTTTTCATAATCCTTCCTCCATCCTTAGAGACCATTCTTATGCTTTGCCTTAGTTTCAAAGCTATCAAAGCCCTGTTTCTAGATCAGAACTATGCATGTGCCATTAATAACCTGGGATTAGATGAATTTTCTCCTTTATTGCACTTCTTTTCAGGATCTTTCCTAAACTCATCTTATTCCAGCACATGCAACTTCTCTATTCTCCTCAAGAGAATAAAGGTGGAGAGTATGTATCATGATTTTTCACTTGTGTTTTCTAAAACTTGATTTTCCATCTTTTTTTAATCCCTTTCTGTCTTCTTGGCAAATTCCCAGCAACAGCTTCCTACTAACACACTCTAATTTCCAACTTCTCATACATATTCTATACCCTTAGTCAAATCCTATTGCTTTCTAAATATTTAACTTTTATCTCTGTGCTGGGCTTCCTCTCATTTAGTCCTTATATTTAGATCTTCAGATTGCTTATTAATAAATCTTAACATACAAAAATCAATGTTTCCAGACTTCAATTTTTCATATTTGTATCCATACCTTTGGTCTGGAATGTAGAGACTTGGAATAATATTTACAACATATGGGAAAAAGTGATTAACTCTTCACACTAATTAATATAAAATTTAAATATCTCACATCCATGTTTTGATTTAGTCAGCAAAGGAAAAAAAAAAAAAACAGAAAAAGAATGCATTGCCCCCCTTCCCTAACTTTACTATGGGGATTAGGATATTTGGCATCTATATTTCAAATCTTAAGCCAGTCCTAGTTATGTCATTGAAAATTCATCAATTCATAACCCAGTGGTAACAGATACCATCAACATAAGGGAAGCAAGATGAAAGAGTATCTGCTTTGTTCACATAGAATTCAAGACAGAACCAGGACAAATAAGAGAAATTAAATTATTTTTTTCTTAGAGGCACAGAGTGCATAAAGTCTAATCAACAACGTCTGTTCTCCATTATATGTGGTCCCTTTTATGCTGATACAAATGTATTAATACCCCCACTTCAGGACAGGACACTGATACACAATACAGTTACACAAAATTGCCAAATATCATCATATATGGCAAAACAAATTTGGGACCACTATGGACAGAGTGGTATACCCCCAAAATCTGTATATTGAAGATTTGACCAAATGTATCTGTATTTAAAGATAGGGCCTAAAGCACGTAATTAAGTTTAAATGAGATTAAAATGTGGTGCTGTGATCTAGTAGAATGAATGTTCTTATAAGAAAAGGTACCCAATAGCTCATGCTATGTCCCCACACACATGCACAAAGGGAAGAACACATGAGGACACAGTGACAAGGCAGGAAGAGGGTCTTCACCAGAAATCAACCCACTTGCATCTTAATCTTGGACTTCTGGCCTCTAGAACTATAAAAATACATTTCTGTTGGTTAAGAGCCCCAGTCTATGTTTTTTGTTGTTGTTGTTGTTATGGTGGCCCAAACAGATTAATACACAAACATTTTAATTCCTTTTTCAATCCCCTCTACCTTTGCAATAATTATTCCTTGTGCACTTTTATATCAATTTACTGTCGGGCAAATATAGGGGTATTTTTCTCTCCATTACATACACAGGATCTTAGAAAATAGAGAGTAACTCCATAACTTATATAGCACAAACTGCTCACCTAATCCTTGCAAACAAAGGGACCTTCTTTCAAGGTTATCTACACTCGAGAAAAATGTGGGGGATGTGGTGGATTTCTGTCTTCAAGTAAACTCTTAATGGTTTAATCTAATCCTGGACATCCCATTTCCCTTGCTAGTAAATGCTTTAGAGGTGGGCATAGGCTTAATTCCAGATTTAAGCAGATAAACATAAACACTGCAAATATTTGAGCCAAAGAAAATTCAGTGCTGTAGATTTTCCACACAAGTGATAAAAAAGTTGAGAAGCCACACAGGGGGAAGGGAAGGCAACCAGCTCCCTAACACCTCTAAATTAGAAAAATTAAGAGACTTTGAAGCCTAACCAAAGCCCAACAGTATGAATTTTCTAGACTGTCTGCAGAATCTGGACTCACTGCCAGCCAGTCTCACAGGTATTGGAGCAATAAAGGACAAAAGCAGTTTCTGGAGATGTAGCTTGAGGGAGAAGAAGGAAGAGAAATAAACACTTTTTCCTCTAATTTCCATCCTTCAATCTTACACTAATGCCTTCCCTTTGGTCACACCCAGCCAGGAGTCTGAGAAACAGCCCTGAAAGGCCAAGCCATCCCATGACAGAGAACAAAGAGACCAGAACTAGCAACATGTGTGTCCCACTCCTGACAAATGTTAAGAAAATCTACCAGGCAGCTTCTACCAAGTATTTCCTTTTTCATAAAAGTAGTCAAACAAGAAGAAATAACCCCTTCTTCTGTTGAGCATAGTTAGTCGATGCAGGGAGCTGCTACATCCAACTGGTCACCAGGAAGGGTGCTAGTAAAGACATAGAGGATGGCAGGGAAGAGTCAGCATCCTTAATATTGTTATTTAGTCAAGGAATTAATAACTCCTTAAGCTACTCTACTTTAAAACTTTGTTAGTGGATTATGTTCTTTCTTATTTGGAGTTGTTCTTTTAGGTTTCTTAAAGCCAAAATCATCCTTAAATGATACAGTCTGTTTTCCAGTTATTCCCTATATAAATTCTTGCCATATGTCTCATGCAGAAGTTTCACAGCATACTAATAACTAAAACAATAAAAAAGAGTGAAACAAGATATCAACATCAAAGTAAATAAATAGTACAGGTCCGAATATATAGTCCAGTGCACTAGATAATATGTTAAATCTGCAAAAAGTATACAATGGCAGACTGACAATATCAAAGAGACTAATTTAAATGGGAGCTGCTGAGTCAATAAACTAGTTATGCATACGTAACTATGAACAAATAGCTTGCCTTTTCCTATCACATTAATCTTTAGTGTTATTGTTGACTGAAGCATCAGACCCTTTGGCAGTGGGTGGACACCACTACAAGCAGTGACTGGGACAATCACTATATCCCTATTGCCCATGTAAAGAAAGGTATGCATTATGATAAGAACACCAGAACTTGAATTTTTAGGTTAATCTATTTCATTTACTCCATATTGACACAGGTTCTGAGAAAGATTGACTTATTCAAGGTATTTATTCTACTGTATCAAAGATTACATTTTGCCTTTCTAAAATACTATATTCACATTATAAACATGAGCCTTATAATTTTATATGTGAGAATATCTATATTATTGACATAACCACCACAATTGTTGTGAAGGAAAATATAATCAACCACATTTCTCATGAAATGTGGCACTACATATAATGCCTTTGATATATGAGAAAATAAAATAGTGGGGCTGATGTGAGAGCAACAGGAATTTCAAACCTGAATTTGTCCCGAATGGGCTCTATGATCTTGGATAAGTTACTTAATCTCTATGAGGTTTAATTTTTTTTTAAAGGATAATTTGTGGCTTCCCAAATCTAGAGGATCTTTGAGAGAATTAAATTCTACAGTATATTTATTTAGCACAATGCTGGGCATTTATTAGGGCTCAAAATAGTATTGTTAGCTTTATCTCTAGATCATCTCCACCTAAATTTAGAGAGCTACCCTGACCCACCTCCCTCCTCAAGCTGGAACTCACTGTTACACAACCATAGATACCTATTAAAACACAAAAATTTACTTATCTTTTTCTCCATGCAACTAAAACTGAGTGAGTCTAAGGAATGTAGCTCAGTATTTTATATCCAGAAGTTAGTATAGTGCTTTGTTGTCACACAGGAGGCATATAATAGAGTATCTGCTAAATGAATGAGTATAATTACTCTTACCTTCTGGGTTTGTTTTTCTGCATTTCCCCATCTCAGTCAACTTTACATATGAAGACTGCAGGCTGCTTGTTACTAAGTCAGAATGAGGCAGTTTGCTTTGAGAAGTTACAGAATTAGAGGAAATGTATTTTTCAACCCCTTAATATCAAGCACAGTTAAAATCTTCCCTGTTGGAACGCAGGCAATGTCACTGTCTTTAAGACTTTCACACCAGAATCACTTTTATTGGAAATAGTTTGCATTCCCTTCTGCAATATTTTCTGCCTGGAGGAAAGGCATTTGGGAGCTTTAATCTTAAAATACCAACACTGCTTAAGAAGAACTCTACAGAAGAGAAGAAAGTGAAGGACTGCAAAGGAGAGAAAGATGAAAGATGAAAGAAAAGGTGCTAAGGACCGGCAGGTGTTACTTCTCAAGTTAGTGCACAACTGACTGAATTTTAGTATATGTGCTGCCGAAGCGAGCACAACTGACTGAATTTTAATAGCCAAGGTCAAAAACTCAAAAAAGCATTTTAAATGTTTATTTTACTCTAGAATCCATTTTTTTCTGATTGATTTTTGTGATCAATTCTATTAGGGTCACCAACTAACTCTGACTGTAATTACCCTGTGTAGAAAAACTAGTTAAAACACATACACAGACACACACACACAGGAGCAAAAACTTGGGGCATATATATATTGGGAAATAAATATTCAAAGAAGTACTAAAAGATTTGTCTTGTCTTCCTCATTTGTTCATCATGTATCTAATGAAGTGAATACCTGTGGCTTGTATAAATTGCCTTTATTATGCATTGAGACTGCAAGTGTTTAATTCTGTTAAGAATTCCCCTTGTTTATTTTCACCGATACCTGAAAACTCAAGCCTCAAGATCAGCTTTATCATGCGTGGAACATAAGCAGCCGATGTCCACCCCTGAAAGGACTGCAGGTTCTTCTACTGTCTTGCCTGGAAATCAGTCCCATGTGTTCCCCAAATGGATGGTGGCCATCACAGAGGACTGAGGAGACCCACTGAGGCACTGGCATGCTACCCCAAGACAAACTTGCTTCATAGCAGGACTGAAGTTGTCTCCTAGTTCTGACTGGTAGGTTTCTAGTAACAAATTCACTGCCTTCTTTATCTATCTTATTCCCAAATGTACTCTTTTGAGGTCTAGGGCTGCATGGCTTTCCCTGTAGATATTCAAAAATCTACCAATTAATCGGCAACCTCCCCACCCAAAAGAATTCACATCAAGTTCTCCAGATTTGCTTCTGAGACAGACTTCATTTTTCCTTTTCTCTGAAAATCCAGGCATTACCCTATATCCACACTTTGACCTATTCTACATTCTTTAGTACTTCTAAAAATAAATAAATAAATAAAATTCACCCTCAATGTCCTAGAAGCACATCTTCTTAAACATTCCATGGAGAATTACAATATTCATTAAAATTCCTCTTGAAATTATCCAGCTTTTTTTTTTTCCAGGCTTTTAGTAATATGTTTATGTAAATATTTATAAGAGAGTTAAAATGATTGCTGTTCTTTTGTTTATGTCCCAGAAAAGAATATGGTTTTTGCTATGTATTCAGGTTTGATACAACAACTAAAAGTTGTTAATATAAAATAGCCTAAGAAAAAACTACCAAGAACACATTATGGTTGAACCAATTTAAGTCTGTTGTGTATCGACTTGGCTGCAGCAAGGGAAGGTATGCAAGAGGCACTATGGGATGTCTCAGAAAGAAAGAAGTGAGTGGGAGGGCCTCTTTAGAGGGGATGGGCAATGCTGAATGATTTTAAGAAGGACTAGGGAAATAGGGGACCAGATCATGATTAGACAACAGCTTAGAAGTTGGCTTCTATGTAATCTCTGTTCAAGAGACAGAAGGAACAAAGTGGGGCTAAGGAAGTTATGGATAAGAAAGCACTAATCACCCAAAAGAAAAGAAATCGCAGTCATTTTTCAGCCAGAGTGTGACCTGTAGAAAGCATTGTTTATATAACTATGACCCTATCATGTTAGGATTTTTTTAAGAATACATTAGGAACAGCATAATCTGAGCAGGGCTACAAAAATACTCAGGGTCGTATTTCCTTAGAAAATACAAAGTGAAGATATATGTGGAACATTGTGCTAAAAAAAACTCTCATAGAAGCTCTGTACCTATTCTGAAAATAGAAGTTGCTTTTCTGTGTCATTGTGACCCATGTGGGCTCATATCCTGCAGACAAGAGTGACATGTTCCATTCTTCCAAATGTGATTTCACATAGCAAGGTTTGAAATATGTGCAATTTTAGAGACAAGTTTTCTCAGCACTCTGCACCTCCCTGATGCTAATAAAAGCAATTTTTATAAGCTTATCACCATATTTCCTTATTTCAGATTTATTTTTCTAAAGAAATTATTTGTGTTTTTAATCATAATTGTTAGGAAGGAGTTAGTCAAGTAAAAATGATCTGACTCTTAAAATGGTAGGCTTTGCTTCATTAAATATTATAATCTTACTGTACAAATAGGATTCCACTTTCTTCTCTCAGAACTTTACCATTTAGTCAACTGATATTTTTGTGCAATTTTTTTTGTTTCTGTGCAAAAATTTTATCTCTAAACATTATCTTTCTTAGTGCTTAATAACATGATTATAATTTTTGTTTCAGTTTCACTAATTTTATAAAATACCCATCTTCATGGTTAAAATGGAAAGAATCAGTAGTTTTCCTCTAAAATGTTCTTATTTCTAACCTCATATTTCATGATTTTCTCTAAAAAGAAGCAGGGAAAAGAAAATTTTTCCTGCATTTTGTCAAGTGATAAGATTCACTTTTGTCAAGGCGTATCTGATTC
>RCUC01169298.1:0-65312 GCA_003697995.1 Taxidea taxus jeffersonii | reverse complement strand
TTTGTTCTTTGGGAGTTGAGTTTGCTAAGCTCTTTATAGATTTTGGATACTAGCCATTTATCTGATATGTCGTTTGCAAATATCTTCTCCCATTCTGTCAATTGTCTTTTGGTTTTGTTGACTGTTTCCTTTGCTGTGCAAAAGCTTTTGATCTTGATGAAGTCCCAATAGTTCATTTTTTCCCTTATTCCCTTGCCTTTGGCGTTGTTCCTAGGAAGAAGTTGTTGCGGCTGAGGTCGAAGAGGTTGCTGCCTGTGTTCTCCTCAAGGACTTTGATGGATATCATTCTCACGTTGAGGTCCTTCATCCATTTTGAGTCTATTTCCGTGTGTGGTGTAAGGAAATGGTCCAATTTCATTTTTCTGCGTGTGGCTGTCCAATTCTCCCAACACCATTTGTTGAAGAGGCTGTCTTTTTTCCATTGGATATTCTTTCCTGCTTTGTCGAAGATTAATTGACCATAGAGTTGAGGGTCTATTTCTGGGCTCTATTCTGTTCCATTGATCTATGCGTCTGTTTTTGTGCCAGTACCATACTGTCTTGATGATGACAGCTTTGTAATAGAGCTTGAAGCCTGGAATTGTGATGCCACTAACTTTGGCTTTCTTTTTCAATATTCCTTTGGCTATTTGAGGTCTTTTCTGATTCGATATAAATTTTAGGATTATTTGCTCCATTTCTTTGATAAATTGGATGGGATTGACATTTTCACAATACTTATTCTTCCAATCCATGGGCATGGAACATTTTTCCATTTCTTTGTGTCTTCCTCAATTCCTTTCATGAGTACTTTATAGTTCTCTGAGTGTAGATTCTTTGCCTCTTTGGTTAGGTTTATTCCTAGGTATCTTATGGTTTTGGGTGTAATTGTAAATGGGATTGACTCCTTAATTTCTCTTTCTTCTGTCTTATTGTTGGTGTAAAGAAATGCAACTGATATCTGTGCATTGATTTTATATCCTGACACTTTACTGAATTCCTGTAGAAGCTCTAGCAGTTTTGGAGTGGAGCCTTTTGGGTTTTCCACGTATAGTATCATATCATCTGCAAAGAGCGATAGTTTGACTTCTTCTTTGCCGATTTGGATGCCTTTAATTACTTTTTGTTGTCTGATTGCTGAGGCTAGGACTTCTATGCGTCAACTTCTCTGTTGAATAGAAGTGGTGATAACAGACATCCCTGCCATGTTCCTGACCTTAACGGAAAAGCTCTCAGTTTTTCTCCATTGAGAATGATACTTGCAGTGGGTTTTTCATAGATGGCTTTGATAATATTGAGATATTTGCTTTCTATCCCTACACTTTGAAGAGTTTTGATTAGGAAGGGATGTTGTACTTTGTCAAATGCTTTTTCAGCATCTATTGAGAGTATCATATGGTTCTTGTTCTTTCTTTTGTTAATGTATTGTATCACATGTATTGATTTGCGGATGTTGAACCAACCCTGCTGCCCTGGAATAAATCCCACTTGGTCATGGTGAATAATCCTCTTAATGTACTATGGGATCCTATTGGCTAGTATTTTGGTGAGAATTTTCGCATGTGTCCTCAAGGATATCGGTCTGTAATTCTCTTTTTTGATGGGATCTTTGTCTGGTTTGGGGATCAAGGTGATGCTGGCCTCATAAAATTAGTTTGGAAGTTTTCCTACCATTTCTATTTTTTGGAACAGTTTCTGGAGAATAGGAATTAATTCTTCTTTAAATGTTTGGTAGAATTCCCCTGGAAAGCCATCTGGCCCGGAGCTTTTGTTTGTTTGGAGATTTTGGATGACTGTTTCAATCTCCTTACTGGTTATGGGCCTATTCAGGTTTTCTATTTCTTCCTGGTTCAGTTTTGGCAGTTTATATGTCTCTAGGAAAGCATCCATTTCTTCCAGATTGTCATGTTTGTTGGCGTAGAGTTGCTCATAATATGTTCTTATGATTGTTTGTATTTCTTTGGTGTTGGTTGTGATCTCTCCTCTTTCATTCATGATTTTATTTATTTGGGTCCTTTCTCTTTTCTTTTTGATAAGTCTGGCCAGGGGTTTATCAATCTTATGAATTCTTTCAAAGAACCAGCTCCTAGTTTCATTGATGTGATCTATTGTTTTTTTGGTTTCTATTTCATTGATTTCTGCTTTGATTTTTATTATTTCTCTTCTCCTGCTGGGTTTAGGCTTTCTTTGTTGTTCTTTCTCGACCTCCTTTAGGTGTAGGGTTAGGTTGTGTATTTCACACCTTTCCTGTTTCTTGAGATAGGCTTGTATCGCTATATATTTTCCTCTCAGGACTGCCTTTGCTGTGTCCCACAGATTTTGGACTATTGTGTCTTCATTATCATTTGTTTCCATGAATTTTTTCAATTCTTCTTTAATTTCCTGGTTGACCCATTCGTTCTTTAGAAGGATGCTGTTGAGTCTCCACTTTTTTGTGCTCTTTCCAAATTTCCTCTTGTGATTGAGTTCTAGCTTCAGAGCATTGTGGTCTGAAAATATTCAGGGAATGATCCCAATCTTTTGATACCAGTTGAGACCTGATTTATGACCCAGGATGTGATCTATTCTGGAGAATGTTCCATGGGTACTAGAGAAGAATGTGTATCCTGTAGCTTTGGGATGGAATGTTCTGAATATATCTGTGATGTCCATCTCGTCCAGTGTGTCATTTAAGACCTTTATTTCCTTGTTGATCTTTTGCTTGGATGATCTGTCCATTTCAGTGAGGGGTGTGTTAAAGTCTCCTATGATTATTGTATTCTTGTCAATGTGTTTTTTTGATTTTGTTATTAATTGGTTTATATAGTTGTCTGCTCCCATGTTAGGGGCATAGATATTTAAAATTGTTAGATCTTCTTGTTGGACAGACCCTTTGAGTATGATGAAGTGTCCTTCCTCATCTCTTATTATAGTCTTTGGCTTGAAATCTAATTGATCTGATATAAGGATTGTCACCTCAGCTTTCTTCTGATGTCCATTAGCATGATAAATTGTTTTCCACACCCTCGCTTTCAATCTGGAGGTGTCTTCAGGTCTAAAATGAGTTTCTTGTAGGCAGCATATGGATGGGTTTTATTTTTTTATTCATTCTGAAACCCTGTGTCTTTTGATTGGGGCATTTAGCCCATTTACATTCAGGGTAACTATTGAGAGATATGAATTTAGTGCCATTGTATTGCCTGTAAGGTGATTGTTACTGTATATTGTCTCTGTTTCTTTCCGATAATACTTTTAGGGTCTCTCTTTGCTTAGAGGACCCCTTTCAATATTTCCTGTAGAACTGGTTTGGTGTTTACAAATCCTTTCAGTTTTTGTTTGTCCTGGAAGCTTTTAATCTCTCCTTCTATTTTCAATGATAACCTAGCTGGATAAAGTATCCTTGGCTGCATGTTTTTCTCCTTTAGTGCTCTGAATATATCATGCCAGTTCTTTCTGGCCTGCCAGGTCTCTGTGGATAAGTCTGCTGCCAATCTAATATTTTTACCATTGTATGTTACAGACTTCTTGTCCCGTGCTACTTTCAGGATTTTCTCTTTGTTGCTAAGACTTGTAAATTTTACTATTAGATGGTGGGGTGTGGACTGATTCCTATTGATTTTGAGGGGTGTTCTCTGCACCTCCTGGACTTTGATGCCTGTTCTCCTTGCTATATTAGGGAAATTCTCTACAAGAATCCTCTCCAGTATACCTTATGCTCCTCCTTCTCTTTCTTCTTCTTCTGGAATCCCAATTATTCTAATGTTGTTTCGTCTTATGGTATCACTTATCTCTCAAATTCTCCCCTCGTCATCCAGTAGTTGTTTGTCTCTCTTTTGCTCAGCTTCTTTATTCTCTGTCATTTGGTCTTCTATATCACTAATTCTACCTTCTGCCTCATTTATCCTAGCAGTAAGAGCCTCTATTTTTTATTACACCTCGTTAATAGCTTTTTTTATTTCAAATTGATTAGATTTTAGTTCTTCTATTTCTCCAGAAAGGGCTTTTATTTCTCCTGACAGGGTTTCTCTAATATCTTCCATGCCTTTTTCGAGCCCGGCTAGAACCTTGAGAATCATCGTCCTGAATTCCAGATCTGACATATTACCAATGTCTGTACTGATTAGGTCCTTAGCCTTTGGTCCTGCCTCCTGTTCTTTTTTTTTGTGGTGAGTTTTTCTGCCTTGTCATTTTGTCCTGATAAGAATCTGCTGTTCTTGTTCAGTGAACTTGGTCTTGGCTGGATTTCTTGTTGATCTTCTGGGGAAGGGGCCTGTTGTAGTGATTTTCAAGTGTCTCTGCCCCAGGTGGAATTGCACCGCCCTTACCAGGGGCCGGGCTAAGTAATCCTCTCAGGTTCGCTTCCGGGAGCTTTTGTTCCCTGAATGCTTTCCATAGAGTTCTGGAGGACGGGAATGAAAATGGCGGCCTCCCACTCTCCGGCTCAGAGGAGCCGAGAGCTAGGGGCCCCAGTCTTCAGTGCGCCTTCAGAGAAAAGCGCTTTATCACTCTCGTCTCCCCAGCCTCCAGCCGCCCTTGGAGAAAATCGTGCGTCATCAGTCCCATCTCTGGCTTCTGGCTGTGCTCTGAGCTCACCAAGCCTGTGACCAAGCGTCTCTGTCTCTGGCAGAGTCCCACCTGGAGTCTCCGAACCCCATAGATCCCTGAGCTCTCAAAGTCTGAGTCTCCCTGGATCTTGTGGTGACCCCTCGCACAGAGCACCGGCCCATGTCACAGACCACGGCTCTAGGAAACCCCGAGTTGAGAGCTAACTCCTCAGCTCTGTCTCTGCAGCCATCTTCTCCACTCTAATACCTCTGAGCTCTGTGACACTCAGACACCCCCAATCCTTCTGTGACTCCGTGGTACCTGAGTCCACGCTGTCCCCACGAGGTCTTCACCCCAGTTTAGCCTCTGGATTGATGTCCCTCCATGAAACAGACTTTTAAAAGTCCTGATTTTGTGCTCCATTGTTCCACCGCTTGCCGGGAGCCGGCCCCTGCCCCTGGGGTCTATCTTCCCATTGCGTTGGATTCACTTCTCCGATGGTCCTAACTTTTAGAAAGTGGTCGATTTTCTGTTTCTAGAATTGTTGTTTTTCTTCTCTTCGATCTCCTGTTGGATTCATAGGTGTTTGGAATGGTTTGATAGGCTATCTAGCTGATCTCCTGCTGCCTGATGTCATCTCAGCCTGCTACTTCTCTGCCATCTTGACTCCCTCTCTCTTTTTTATACATTTTGACCTAAGTCCTTCACTGGTACTAAGTTACTGAAGACTGTCTTTGTTTATCTATTTTAAATTGTGTAAAAACAAACAAACAAACAAAAAACAACAACAAAAAAACAGAACATAAAAATTTCCAATTTTTCCCATTTTTAAAAATGTGGTTCAATAGTGTTAAGCATATTCACATTGTGCAAAGAAGCAGATATCTACAAACTTTCCATCTTGCAAAACTGAAACTCAATAACCATTAAAAGACAACTCCTATTTCCCCCTGTCTCTAGCTCATGGCATGCATTATTCTACTTTCTATTTATATAAATTTTACTACTTTAGATACTTTATACAAGTGAAATCCTACAACATTTGTGTGTGTGTGTGTGTGTGTGTGTGTTGTGTATGTGTGTGACAGGCTTATTTCATGTGGCTTAATGTCCTCAACATTCATCTCTGTTGTCTTTCATTTTGTCAATATGATGTATTATATTCAGTGATTTTCATGTAGTGAAACATCCTTGTATTCCAGGAATAAATCCCACTTGTTCATGGTGTAAGATACTTTTAATATGCTGTCAAATTCAATTTGCTAGTATTTTGTTGAGGATATTTACATCAATATTCATCAGGGATATTGGCCTACAGGTTTCTTGTGTTGTCTTTGTCTGATTTTAATATCAGAGAAATGCTGGCCTCAAAGAATAAATTTAGAAGTGTTCCCTCCCCTTCAATTTTTTGAAAGAGTATGAGGAAGACTGGTGTTATTTTTTTTCTTTTTAAATGCTTGGGAAAATTCATCAGTGAAGCAGTCTATTACTAAGCTTTTCTTTGTTGGGAAATTTTTGATTACTGATTCAATCTCTTTACCAGTTATTAGTGTTTAAATTTTCTATTTCTTCATGATTCAGTCTTGGAAGGTTGTGTGTTTCTAGGAATTTACTAATTTCTTTTAGGTTATCCAATTGCTTGGCATAAAACTAGGCATATTATTAGAATCCTTCTTTTTCAAAGAATTTATGTATTATTTATTTAAGAGAGAGAGAGAGAAAATGAGTGAGCAGAGGGAGAGGGAGGGTGGGAGAAACAGGCTCTCCGCTGAGCAGAGGACCCCCCCAACCATGCAGGGCTCCATCCCAGGACCCTGAGATCATGACCTGAGACAAAGACAGATGCTTAATCAACTGAGCCACCCAGACATCCCTATTATAATCTTTTTTTTTTATTTCTATGATGTTAATTGTACTGTTGCCTCATTCATTTTTGATTTTAGTAATTTGAGTCTTTCTACTATTTTTTTTTTTTAAAACATAGCTAAGGCTTTCTTGGTTTTACTGATCTCTTCAAAAAAGTTCATTTTGTTAATTTTTCTATTGTTTTTCTATTCTTTAATTTACTGATTCATTTATTAATATACCCATTATGTTTCATTTCATCTTTCATTCTGCTCTGATCTTTATTATTTCCTTCCTTCTGTAAGTTTTAGTGTATATTTTTCTTTTTTTAGTTCTTTGGAGTATAAAGTTAAGTTTATAATTTGAGATCTTCCTTTCAAATGTATTTACCATTATATATTCCCCCCCTCAGCACTAGTTCTGCTGCATGCCATGGTTATAGTATATTTTTGTT
Organism: Taxidea taxus jeffersonii; assembly: GCA_003697995.1. Taxonomy (NCBI): domain Eukaryota; kingdom Metazoa; phylum Chordata; class Mammalia; order Carnivora; family Mustelidae; genus Taxidea; species Taxidea taxus. Next base: position 58,510 of record RCUC01169298.1, on the reverse strand, counting down.
TTCATTCTCTCATTTTCTAATTTCTCCTGTGATTTTTTTCTGTGAATCTTTGGGTTGCTTAAGAGTGAATAGCTTAATTTCTACTATTTTGGGATTTTTCAGTTTTCCTTCTTAATTTCTAGTTTCATTTCATTGTGATCAGAAAATTCATGTGTACTTGAGAAGAATGTTGTTGGGAGAGTGTCCTGTGTTCTGTCTATTGTCTATTAGCTTCATTTGTTCCACAATGTTGTTCAAATTTTCTATTTCCTTGTCAATATTTTGTCTAGTCCTTCTATCCTATATTAAAAATGAGGTATTGAAATTTCCTGTTATTATTGTGCTGTTATCTATTTCTCCATTCAATTCCATGAATGTTTCCTTCATATATATGTTACCATTTATATGGGATATCTTTTTCTATTCTTTCACTTTCACCCCGTGTGTGTTTTGAATCTAAAGTGAATCTTTAACACATAACATATAGTTGGATCATTGTTTTTAAAACAAGCCCATCTCTCTTGATAGGGAAGTTTAATCTACTTACATTTAAAGTTGTTACCAACAGAAGACTTCCTACTGCCATTTTGTTAACTGTTTAATAGTTTTTTTCTCCTTCATTTTCTCTTACCATCTTTTTTTTTTTTTGCTTTATTGAAATTTTAGTCACATGATTTGATATGCTTTTAATATCCTTTTGTGTATATTCTATAGATACTTTCTTCTATTACCATGAAGATTACAGAAAAATCTTAAAATTATAGCAATCTATTTTAAACTAATAACAACTTAATTTCAGTTGGATACATTTAAACAAGATCTACTTCAATAAGAAATCATAGATCACCTCAATATAAACTAGAAACTGGGTATTTCTGTAAGTAGGAATTTCACCCCATCCTTGACTCCATCATGTAAAACCATCAATAAGGCTAAAAGCTGTAGAGGCTTAAAACAATGTGCCCAAGTTTATAATCTATATAGGCAGTATTCAGAATGAATACTGAACCTATACCTATACAAGAACATGAATACAAGAACCTATACATAATATTTATCACAAACACTTGGTTTAATGGAAATGACACCAATGTAAGACTGCTCTTGAACTTTGCAAGAAGAGATCTGACCAGGTATTGTCAACCGTAAATACTGAAATAAAATTCCAATTAAGTTCTAAGTTTCATGTCTCCCAGCTAAAGTGACATTATACAACCACCTCCTATATTTTCACTTTGAATGTAATTAATAATAATGTAATAATCTCTTCAGAGTCTCCTAAAATGGGTAGTGTTAAAAAGTTTCAATCAAATGAAAGATTAGTAAATGTGAATAGCTTTCATCCAAAACTTTTGACCAAGACTCCTGAACTCAGGATCCTTGGAATACTACATTAATCTTTGGCTTTTTTGTTTCTTTTGCATGGCATTATTTTTGTTTATTAATTTAAGGTTTCGATTGCTAAGTATAATTCTTAATTTTCCCCTATCATGTCATTTCCAGCACAACCAAAGAATCATTACTTCTGATAAACTTTTCCCAATAACATATAAATAGTATATAAACTTCAACTGACCAGTCTTTCTAAAACTATCTATACATGCTTTCTTTGTCAAAGTGTTTGTCCTGCGGAAATCTGAGTAAGGTTTTACACTTAATAGCTTTCTGTTGATTTATTTCCATATAATCAAATAAAAATTCTTTAGACATTGGGACTTTCTATAGTTTTAAACAGTAAATTGAGCACTTAAGTCCTCAATCGTCTATAAAATAGGTATACTGATATTTTATTATTCATAGCCATATAACAAATGAACAAGGTAATGTAGTTGTGAGTGTTCTATACTCTTGTAACATATTATATAAAATGTGGGATGATACAATTTTACCTGTATACCTCACCATTTTCCTGGGGTAATAGGTACATTTACCTCATTCTTGGACCTACATCTACACTTAATAAAATTTATTGGACACTTAATGGACATTTATTTGCTAAGGCACAGGTAAGAAACAGAAATATAATTTTGGCATATCAATGCACCAGATTTATGATAGCAAGTAGTCAATCTTGGCAATTGAATAGTCAGTTAAAATCCCATAAATATGACTTTAAATAGTTGTATATGTTTGTGCTACCAAGAAAGAAAATGTAGTAGGGTATATGGTTAGTTAATGTTGATGATATTCCCTTAATATATAAGAAGGAAAGAAAGAGAGAAAGAGAAAATAATGATAAAAAATATATATAGTGTGTTGTTTGGGATTACGAGGCACTAGGTGTTGTGTCAAGCATTTGATCTATATTACCTCCTTATAACATGAATATGAAATAGATTTTTTTTTACATATTAGGAGAATAACTTGCATATTAAGTGAATACAATGTAAATACATTCTTTAATATGTAAAAAATATATAGTGGAGGTGAAATTTGAAACTGGGAAATCTGCTTCAAAAATCAAATGGTAGTCCAAATCACTAGGATATATAAACTTTAAAAATTGTTTATTTTTGTGTGGTTTTTCATAAGGCTGGTACAATGACAGAAATTTCCCTTTCCTCATCTCTCCTTTGTACAGAATCTATCCAGATCTCAATTACATCACTATGTTGATGGAAAAATTCTGTGGAAATAATTGAGAACCCGGGAGAGATTTAAAAAGACAAGAGGGGGGACGCCTGGGTGGCTCAGTTGGTTAAGCGGCTGCCTTCGGCTTAGGTCATAATCCCAGCGTCCTGGGATCGAGTCCCACATCGGGCTCCTTGCTCAGCAGTGAGCCTGCTTCTCCCTCTGCCTCTGCCTGCCACTCTGTCTGCCTGTGCTCACTCCTGTGCTCTCTCTATCTGACAAATAAATAAATTAAAAAAAAAAAAAAAGACAAGAGGGTCTCTAGAAGAAATATTTCATGCAGAAGTGGTTAAGAGAAATCAAGAATGAAACAAGAAGTGAGGGAAAAAAAAAGAAACAAGAAGTGAATCGTAAAAAATTAAAAATTATTTCTGATTCCCTGTTTCAGCCCTGACATGTAGAGAGGTTGGAAGTCACTACCCCCACACATACAGTAAGAAAAAGTTAAACAACACTCAAATCAAAAACTTTTCACTGACTGATCAAAGAACTGAGACTGTGCAAGATTTGACCCCACAAAATCTGGAGTAAATCTGGCAAATCTAGAGAGTCAGATCTCATGTCTACCCATGAAAAGCAGAGCCAATAAAACCATAAACTGAGAGGATCACTTAATAGGTAAATTTGAATAATTTCTTGAGGTGGAGCATAAACTGGCTTGAAAAGTAGGAACTACTGGTGATTGAATCTTAGAGGAACCCCCACATGTTCCAAGAACCCCACTAAGTTCTCATGGTAAGGAGCTAAGAAATGTCTCCTGGTGAGTCTGGCAGGGCAAAGGAAAAGAAATCATTGTGAAATAACCTCAATGTACTCTAGATAACAAAGAAATACTCTGTGAGAGGGTGAAGAAAGACTTTACCAGAACCTTAACCCGACTGAAGAAAAGGCCTGCTTCCCACTTCAGCTTCTTCTAGCCATTCCATATACTAACAAAGGTAAACAACAACAACAAACCAAAAAACAAACAAACAAAAAAACACTTTACCATTGAAGAATCACTTGTGAAGTCACATCCAGAGACACAGGCCCACTATAAGGTTACAGAATACTTCCACTGCCTGACACCTTACCACCACACCAATAGGGAACCATCTGGTCCCTATGTACCTCAGAGAACAGGTACATAGGGACCCCCAAATCATGAAGGGAAATAAAAATGAGAATAGAAGAATTTGAAGTCTCTGGCACCTATACCTACAGCAAACTCTAAACACATCCCAAATTCTAGATGTGTTACCATAAAACCTCACACTGAAGATCTATTTAAACTCAATTCCAATTATCCAACACAATATGCCAACTAGCAAGAAAATCAATGTATAAAAGATAAATTTAGAAACAGATTGAATATGTCATAGGTGATGGAATTGTCAAGAACCAGATTTAAAATAACTAGAATAATACTTCAAAGGTTATATGAGAAAAAGCAGACAACATTTAAAAATGGATAAAAACAACAAATACAGGGCAACTAAAAAAAAAAAAAAATCAAAAGGCAATCCTTGAAATCAAAACCACTAGCTAAAATAAAGAATGTCTTCAATGGTCTTGTCATTCAACAGGAGACCAAGGAAAGAAACAGTTAGCTTGAAGATAAGTTAATAGAAAATTCCTGAACTGAGGAACAGATTTTAAAAGCAAGCAAAAACAAAGACAAAACAAAACAACAGAACATCCAAGAAATTTGTCACAATTTTATAATTACATAATGGGAATACCAGAAAAAGAAAAGAAAAGTAAATAGAGCAAAGTGTGTGATAAAGTAATAATAAAAAAGAAGTTTTCAAATTAATGACAGGCACAAAACCACAGACCCAAGAAAATCAGGGAACACTGAACAGTAGGAATACCAAATTAAAAAAAAAAAAAAAAAAACTAAGTGAATTATATTAAAACTACAGAAAACCAAAGAAAAAGATGACATTGAAAGAAGAAAAGGGAAGAAAATCACCTAACCTACAGAGAACAAAGAGTATAAGGCCTATAACGTAAATATGGTAAAAAAGATGAAAATTAATTGAATATCTTGTTTAAATTCAGCAATCTTTATTTTGAGAAATGAGTGATTTGGTCACTATCACTGATGTCTGGAACTCTGAGGGCCATATGGAGTGTCTTGAAGGCCTTGTATCTTGACTTTAGCACATGTAGATTACTGTTTAATATATTGACTTATATTGTGGTTGTCTGTTAGGTAACAGATTCCCAGAACTCTTTACCCTAAATGGGGTGATTGTTATTGCTGCCATTGGCCAGACCAGGCATCTAGAAAATTACTACTGGCCCAGGAATCTATAAAATTATTCAAGAAGTACTATGCAACCATAAAGTGTATGAACTCCTATTGTTGTTCATTCAGTTGATCTCAGGGGACTTTTCAGGTAGCCAAGGAATCCAGAAGAAAAGTGACTACCTTCTAGAGTGTTGTGTATGGCAAGGTACTGAGGACAGGGAAGACATCCCCCTCCTATAGGTAGATATAAGGCCCAAATTTGGCTCTATCCTTCATAAGCAGGTCTTGGTGGTCATTTTGAACTATAGGCAAGCTTCTTTGATGACTAAAGGCACAATAGCCAGCTGGGTACAGAGGGTTACTGCCTCTTGGCCTATGGTAGCCTTTATTTTGAGAAGAGCAGTGTGTTGCCAGTGACTTCACACTAATGACAGGGCAGTTTCTTGTATCAGAACCTCATAGTCAGCTTATGGCTATCATGGGTGTTCCAGAGAGGAGGTTGCTAAAGCCTCCTCAGTGAAGAAGTCTCTTGTTGAGGAGATGGTACTAGTGGGAATGACTGCTGTATTGCAGTTTTGACAGATTCTAAAGCTTTTTGTTGTAGAGTCTCTAGTCAAGGAGGACTTATTTATAAGTAAAAACAGAAGGACTTAAATAAAATTTGGAAGTGAGGGACAGGTTGTTTTCAGAAGCTGAAACAGTGGAAAAGTTGTTGGATTGTTTTAATGTTGTGGGCACTTACAGGATCAACAGCTGTTTCTCAGTGATGGCAAGTATAGCATAATCCTCGATTTACCAAATAATGCTTACAGATCTAACAAAGTTTGTAAGGTCTGATATATATATACACATATACATACATATGTGTGTGTGTGTGTGTGTGTGTGTATATATATATATATATATATATATATATATATATATTTGTTTTTTGTGAGTTCCTCTGTGAGTGGTTGTATGTCATGAATGAGTGTATCTAATGAATCTTCCTGAAAGAGGATCTAATGAGTGTGATGTTGTGCCTGTGTTCTTGGACAAAGCTGAGTAAAGTTCTTGCTTGCAAACATTGTGTGGTGTCAAGGCTTTGAGGTACCCCATGAGCAGACAGCATTGAAAGAAAACTTCAGCTGAGGGCCTACTGAAAGAGCACTGAGCAGAACATATTAGCCAAATCTATAACAGAAATTTTATCAGTTGCTGATTAGATAAAGTCAGTAATTTCAATGATAATGTGTATGGGGATTTCAATGGGGGCCACAGCATTATTGCAGTAGTCTATTATGAGGCACCACTTTTTCTTTCTAAATTTAAGAACAGGCCAAATTGGACTGAGTGAAGAAGCAAAAAAGTCTTGAATCATTGGTTTTAATGTTCAAAATCTGTTTTAATTTACATTGGGCCATAACATACTAACTGGGGAAAGATCTATGAGGTCTCACTTTATCAAGATGACTTGACAATTCCAAATACCAATTTAATTTTAACTTATTACTCTTTGGGTAACAGTAATGCCCACTCTGAGGTATTTCAGTGTAATGCATTCTACAGTGGTGCAGAACTTAAGCAAGACAATAGTTCTGATGGTCAAACAGAGGCACACTTATTTGTACTCTTTTATATTTTATAAGTCTTTTAAGATTGTAAGAAGTACCTTGCTTAATATTTAGAATCCACAGGTACATCTTTAATTTGAACTTCAGACCATGAAGATTAAAACCATGAAGATTTGCCAGTGGGTACATTTTGACATATTAAGATTAATTCAGATTCAAAGTTGTTGAGTGCTTTGACAGCACATATACTAAAATTGGATACATGCAGAGATTAGTATGGCCTCTGTGCAAGGATATATATAAATTTATCAAACATTCCATATTTAAATACACACACAATTAGTTGAGACACAAACATAAATCAGTAGCCTTTTATCTTTTGTTATATAAAATAATTTAGTAAATTTTGGACTGGGTCAAATTGTGGACCCCTGTGTCAGTTTTCTGTACCCAGGTTTCTATGCTGTACCCAGGTTTATTCTTTTCTGTTTTTAAATTGTTGTTAATGGATATACTTTAGACAAATTCCTCTCTCCCTTGGTCGTATACATAAGCTTGTTCTTCCAGAGAACCTCAAATTAACATCTCCAGGGTTTATAGCCTCCCCCATGGCAATTCTTCATAGAATTGAAGCTGGGCTTATGTTGGATTTGACTCAATCACTTAACTGTGCTACAGGGGTACATGAGTGCTTTCCTCTATAATCTTGAGAAGCAAGATCTTTGTTGTAACAGAAACATAAATAGTAGCAGCAGAAGTGTATTTATGAGTCCTAGCGAGCACTGTGCTCTTGGATGAATAGACTTCAGCATTACAGATAATGACTGCATTTTTTTCCTTTTTCTCTATTTTTAAAAATTCATTAGTGACTGCTTTTTCACGAGTGACCAACTCATGTGCCCATATCTTGCATAGGGTACAATCCTTTGTACAGAACAGAGGTCAGAACTTGTCTGAGACACACAATGAATTGGTAATAGGTGAGGCTCTTTCTCCTAAACCTATTGTCAACCAGTTTTATTTTAAATACACACATATTTCCAGGTTGAGATACTTAACCCAGGGCCACTAATGAGGGCCCCACCCATGAATGATTCTCCTTCCAAAACCAAATGTTGAAAATTCTGACTTAGGTCAGATAAATATATAATAAACTTTCTATAGAATTCAATGAATGTAGCTGAGTGCAGCAAAACCCAAGCACAAGTTTGTCAGAAAGAAGTGGAGCCATGCCACACATCATGCTTAGTGGCTTTTAATCAGTTAGTGGAAAGATTTATTACTTACATATGAGGCTATTTGGGGATAGCCTCATTTCAAAATTTTCTTGAGAGAGGATTTCAAAATTTGCTTGAGAGAGAAAGGAAAGGAGGCTGACTCAGAATTTTCATTGTGGCTAGGAAGTGTGTCAGGGTGTGTGTGGGGAGAGGGTTCCTACACATGGTCAGGAGCTTATATGGTTTAATTTCCCAAGGTGACAAATGAGAAAGTATCCAGGCTTTCTTATCAGGTTGCCCAGAAGGAAAAGGGGAAGTTCTTAAAGCTCGATAGATCAAGCAGGCAAAAAAATATCACTAAGATACAGTTGATTTTTTTAACATTCTTAGTTTATGAATCCTCTCATGAAAAATCTGGACAATCACCACAGATAAAGCCACTGCAGCATCTTTACTCCTTCTGTTGTCCAATCTCCAGCTCACTTTTTGCCAGCACCAACATTGACTTTCACAGTCCCCCTGACTTTCTTCATTCTGTTCTTGCGTTCTTTTTGCTGTTTTCTTGAGGTCTTTTTCTTCTCATACAGACCATGTCTTGCAAGTCTATGTTTGGGTTCATTTTTCTTTGCATAATCCAAGGAATCATAAATCATGCCAAAGCCAGTCGTCTTGCCACCACCAAAATGGGTTCTGAATCCAAATACAAATATGACATCTGGTATGGTCTTGTACATTTTGGCTATTTTTCCTGAATTTCTGTCTTAGGTACTGTTGCCTTTCCAGGATGAAGGACATCAATAACCATTTGTTTGCGCTGAAGTAGTCGGTTGGTCATGAACTTTCTGGTCTGGATAAATACTGTGTCATTCATGATGGCAGCTAGTTGATTTTTTTTTTTTAAGTTACAGTTGATCTTAAGAATGTTATCAATCAAATTGATCTAATTTACATGGGTAGAATATTTTTCTGATAATTGAATACACATTCTTTTCATACTCACATGTAACATTCACATTCTTGGCTCCCAAAAATCCCTAAAAAAATCACAAAAACCGGAAATCATGCAAGGTAGGACTTCACATAATAATGCAATTAAATAAACTAGAAATCAAAGGCAGAAAGATAGCTGTAAATATAATTCTAAATAATATATGCATCAAAAGGAAATTTGAGGAAAAATTTAAAAATATACTCAAAATAAAAATACAGCTTATCAAAATTTGTGGGATGCTGAAAAAACAGTACTTACAGAGAAATTTATACCACTATAAGCATGTATAAGAAAAAAAGAAGGATCTAAAATCAGTAACTTAGGCTTCTACCTTAGGAAACTAGACAAAGAAGAAATATTTAAGTATAAAATAGGAAAAAGAAAATATAATAATAATGATATTAATAATAATAATAATAAAGATCCCCAAAACAAATACGTTGAAAAGAGGGAAACAAAAGCAACAAGACTAAAGGCTTCTTCTTTGGAAAGATCAATAAAATTGATGAAAGCACTTAGGCTGACCAATGAGGAAAAAAAAAAAGACATATGCCAAAGTTAGAAAGAAGAGTCATCACTATGGCCTCATAAACAATAGAAGAAAAATAATAATATGAATGTCCACCACCACAGATTTGATAAATTAGATGAACTTTATTAATCCCTATAAGACACAACTATGAAAATTACACAATGATCAATAATTTGAATAAGATTATATATCAATTATAGTAATTGGATCAATATTAATGATCTCCCCAAAAGAAAGCAACATGCCTTAAGTTTCACTGGTGAATTTTACCAAGTATTTAAAGAAGAAATATGCCAGGGACACCTGGGTGGCTCAGTTGGTTAAGTGGCTGCCTTTGGCTCAGGTCATAATCCCAGTGTCCTGGGATCGAATCCCACATCAGGCTCCTTGCTCGGCAGGGAGCCTGCTTCTCCCTCTGCCTCTGCCTACTACTCTGTCTGCCTGTGCTTGCTCTCTTTCTCTAACAAATAAATAAATAAAATCTTAAAAAAAAAAATATGCCAAATTCTCTGTGATCCTTCATGGGGTGTAGGGAGGGTCAAAAGCAGAGAATCACTTTCTAATGTATTTTATGAGGCATGCATTGCTCTATTACCAAAGCTGTGTAAAACCATTACACTAAGAAAAATAACAGACCAATATCTGTTATGAATATAATCACAGAAATCCTCCACAAAATATTATCAAGTTTAATTCAATAATATGTAAAAAAGATGTATACAATGTATACAGTATCAACAAAGAAAAATATGTGGGATTTATTTAAGATATTTAAGGATGGCTCAACATTCAAAAGCTAACCAATAGGGCCAACTATGTCAAAACTAAAAGAAGAAAACTATTGGATCATATTGATTGGTAAAGAAGAGGAGAAAAAGAGAATAAAAACTCCCAAATTCAGGATCTAGACTCCCTGCATGGATACATGAGATATTCTGCAGACATGTTTCCGGTGAGACTGTTGAGAAGTATTTTAGAAACAACCACTTAGAATCTGTGTAAATGGTCTAAGATCATACAGCAAATGAAGAGACATTTATTTAAGAAAATTTCCTAAAGCTCAGTAGAAGAAGGAGGAGTCTATGGCATCTAAATCATGATATTATCTCTGCCAACTTCCTGCCCAACATGACAGAAACTCCACTACAGATGAATATAGCTGAGAACACGTGGCTCCTTCTTCCCTAATCTCTAGGTCAGAAGGTTAAAATATCTTCTCAGGAGGCACAGGACAACAGCAATTCTCATTCTGTCCCAGCAATTTGTTGCAGAGGTTAAATTCTAGGTGAGTGGAACTGAGAGGTAATGGCTCCATTTTCTTCCCACCTCCCACTCACTGGATGCAGGCTCCAATTAGGGTGTAGCATGTTAAGAAAGACCCCAATAACCCTAGCACAAGTTAATTTGTATAGCAGAGGAACCACACTGGGAGAGGCAAGAGCAGAGTTTTCAGAAACCCAAGCACACACTCTGCTGAGTATGTAGCTCAACAGCATGGATTTCAGTCAGAGAGAAGCATCCCACCGTCCACACTGCCAGTTCAAGAGCCATGGATCAAAGATTTTGCCCATGGGGAGGCAGGCCAGAGATTTTTCCAAAAGAACCATTTCACTTGCAACAGAATATTTGTAAGCTCAAGTTTAAGATGATACAAAAAATTATTAGAGATTGTAGTGAAAAACAATTTGGAAAGAAACTAGTAGATTTATTGGCAAAGGTAACCCCAAAACATGTGTCTGAGAGCCATTTGTATGTCTTCATTGGAAAAGTGTCTGTTCATGTCTTCTGCCCATTTTTTGACATGATTATCTGTTTTGTGTGTACTGAGTATGAGAAGTTCTTTATAGATCCTGGATATCAGCTTTTGTCTGTACTGTCATTTGCAAATATCTTCTCCCATTCCATGGGTTGCCTCTGTTTTGTTGACTGTTTCCTTTGCTGTGCAGAAGCTTTTGATCTTGATGAAGTCCCCAAAGTTCATTTTCACTTTTGTTTCCTTTGCCTTTGGAGACACATCTTGAAAGAAGTTGTTGTGGCTGATATTGAAGAGGTTACTGCCTATGTTCTCCTCTATGATTCTGATGGTTTCCTGTCTCACGTTGAGGTCTTTTATCCATTTCGAGGTTATCTTTCTGTACAGTGTAAGAGAATGGTCGAGTTTCACTCCTCTACATATAGGTGTCCAATTTTCCCATCACCATTTATTGAAGAGGCTGTCTTCTTTCCACTGTATATTTTTTCCTGCTTTGTCAAAGATTATTTGACCATAGAGTGGAGGGTCCATATCTGTACTCTCTACTCTGTTCCACTGGTCTATCTGTCTGTTTTTATGCCAGCATCATGCTGTCTTGGTGATCACAGCTTTGTAGTAAAGCTTGAAATCAGGTAACATGATGATGCCAGTTTTGTTTTACTTTTTCAACATTTCCTTACCAATCTGGGGTCTCTTCTGGTTCCAGAAAGATGTTAGGATTATTTGCTCCAGCTCTTTGAAAAATACTGGTGGAATTTTGATCAGAATGGCATTAAAAGTATACATTGCTCTAGACAGTATAGACATTTTAACAATGTTTATTCTTTCAATCCAAGAGCACGGAATGGTCCTCCATCTTTTTGTCTCTTTTTCGATTTCTTTCATGAGCATTCTGTAGTTCCTTGAGGACAGATCCTTTACCTCTTTGGTTAGGTTTATTCCCAGGTATCTTATGGTTCTTGGTGCTATAGTAAATGGAATTGATTTTCTAATTTCCCTTTCTGTGTTTTCATTGTTAGTATATAAGAAAGCAACTGATTTCTGTACATTGACTTTGTATCCTGCCACATTACTGAATTGCTGTATGAGTTCTAGTAGTTTGGGGGTGAAGTCTTTTGGGTTTTCCATATAAAGTATCATGCCATCTGCGAAGAGAGAGAGTTTGACTTCTTCATTGCCAATTTGGATACCTTTTATTTCTCTTTGTTGTCTAATTGCTGTTGCTAGGACTTCTAATACTATGTTGAACAAGAGTGGTGAGAGTGGGCATCCTTGCCATGTTCCTGATCTCAACGGGAAGGCTGTGAGCTTTTTCCCATTGAGGATGATAATTGTTGTGGGTTTTTCATAGATAGATTTTATGAAGTTCAGGAATGTTCCCTCTATCCCTATATTTTGAAGCGTTTTAATCAGGAACGGATGCTGGATTTTGTAAAATGCTTTTTCTGCATCAATTGAGAGGGCCATGTGGTTCTTCTCTCTTCTCTTAATGATTTGTTCTATCACATTGATTGATTTGTAAAAGTTGAAACATCCTTGCAACCCAGTGATGAATCCCACCTAGTCATGGTGGATAATCTTTTTAATGTGCAGTTGGATCCTATTTGCTAGGATCTTGTTGAGAATCTTAGCATCCATATTCATCAGTGATATTGGTCTGAAATTCTCCTTTTTGGTGGGGTCTTTGCCTGGTTTGGGGATCAGGGTAATGCTGGCTTCATAAAAAGAGTCTGGAAGTTTTCCTTCTGTTTCAATTTTTTGAAATAGGTTCAGGAGAATAGGTGCTATTTCTTCTTTGAAAGTTTGGTAGAATTCCTCAGGGAATCCATCAGGTCCTGGGCTTTTGTTTTTTGGGCGGTTTTTGATCACTGCTTCAATCTCATTACTAGAAATCGGTCTATTCAGTTTGTAAATTTCTTCCTGGTTCAATTTAGGAAGTTTCTAGTTTTCCAGGAATGCATCCATTTCATCTAGGTTGCTTAAATTATTGGAATATAACTGTTGATAATAACTTCTGATGACTGTTTCCATTTTCTTGGTGTTAGTTGTGATCTCTCCCTTTTCATTCATAATTTTATTAATTTGGGCCTTCTCTCTTTTCTTTTGAATTAGGTTGGCCAATGGTTTATCAATATTATTGATTCTTTAAAAAAAAAACAGCTTCTAGTTTTATTAATGGAGTCTACTGTATCGCTAGTTTCCATCTCATTGATCTCTGCTCTAATCTTGATTATTTCCCTTCTTGTGTGTGGAGTTGGCTTAATTTGTTGTTGATTCACCAGTTCTTTAAGATGTAGAGACAGCTGGTGTATTCTGTATTTTTCAATTTTTTTGAGGGAGGCTTGGATTGCTATGTATTTCCCCCTTAGGACTGCCTTTGCTGTAGCCCATAGGTTTTGCACTGAAGTGTCTTCATTCTCATTGGTTTCCATGAATTGTTTAAGTTCTTCTTTCATCTCCTGGTTGAGCCAAGCATTCTTAAGCCAGGTGGTCTTTAGCTTCCAGGTGTTTGAGTTCCTTCCAAACTTTTCCTTGTGATTGAGCTCCAGTTTCAAAGCATTGTGGTCTAAGAATATGCAGGGAATAATCTCAACCTTTTGGAATGGGTTGAGCCCTGATTTGTGACCCAGTATGTGGTCTACTCTGGAGAAGGTTCAATGTGCATTGAAAAGAATGAGTATTCTGTTGTTTTAGGGTGGAATGTTCTGTATATATGTATGAGGTCCATCTGGTCCAATGCGTCCTTCAATGCTCTTGTTTCTTTACTGATTTTCTGCTTAGATGATCTGTCTGTTACTGAGAGTGGCGTGTTAAGGTCTCCTACTGCTAATGTATTCATATCAATATGACTCTTTATCGTAAGAGTTTCTTATTTAATTGGTTGCTCCCATATTGGGGGCATATGTACAATTGTTAGGTCTTCTTGGTGGATAGTCCCTTTAAGAATTATGTGGTGTCCTTCTGTATCTCTGACTATAGTCTTTAGTTTAAAATCAAATTTATCTGATATGAGAATCATTACCCCAGCCTTCTTTTGAGGCCCATTGGCATGAAAGATGCCTCTCCATACCTTCACTTTCAGTCTGGGTTTATCCTTAAGTTCAGAATGTTTCTCTTGGAGACAACATATGGGTGGGTCCTGTCATTTTATCCAATCTGCAACCCTGTGTCATTTTATGGGTGCATTTAGGCCATTCACATTGAGAGTGATTATTGAGAGATACATTTTTATTGACATCATGTTACCTTTGAAGTCTTTCTTTCTGTAGATTTTCTCCATATATTTCTGTTCAATGATATTTTTAGGATTTTTCCTCTTTAATAGAACCCCCCTTAATATTTCCTGCAGTATCAGCTTGGTGGTCAAGTATTCTTTTAAACCTTGCCGGTATTGGAAGCTCTTTATCTCTCCATCCATTTTGAATGTCAGTATTGCTGGATAAAGTATTCTTGGCTGCATGTTCTTCTCATTTTGTGCCCTGAATACATCTTGCCAGCCCTTTCTGGCTTGCCAGGTTTCTGTGGACAGGTCTGGCATTATTCTGATGGGCTTTACTCTCTATGTAAGGAACATTTTTCTCCTAGCTGCTTTCTAGAGGTTCTGTCTACAATTATGATTCATCATTCTCACTATCAGGTGTCTTGAGGTCTTTCTAGATTCTATAATCTTGGGGAGAGACTGTTCTGCCTCTAGTACATGAACACTGGTTCCATTTGCCATATTGGGAAATTTTTCATGGAGAATTTGTTCAACTATATCTTCTAGTCTTCTTTCTTTCTCTTCCCCTTCAGGGATTCCAATAATTCTGACATTGGAATGTTTCATGGTGTCATTTATTTCCCTAATTCTGTTTTTGTGGCTTCTAAGCTGTTTGTTCCAGGCTTCTTCCTGATCCTTTTTCTCTATCTGTTTGCCCTCCAGATCACTATTTCTATCTTCTGTCTCAGTTACCCTAGCTTTTAGAGAACTTAGATTAGATTGGAACTCATTGAGAACATTATGAACATCATCCCTAGTGGCTTTCACTTCTGCCCTAATCAATTCCATTTTGTCATCCATGGCTTTCTCCAACCTAGCTATTGCCTGGATACTTGTTAGCCTGAATTCCCTTTCTGACATATTGTCTATGTCCATAGGCATTAGTTCTGTTACAGAAGCCCAGCCTCTGAATTTTTCTTATGTTAGGCATTCCTCCTCCAAGTCAATTTGGTGAGAGATGGCTGAATGGATGTAGCTGAATGTATCAACCATGGTGCAGGCAAGGTGCACCCTGGGACACTTCTGAGCATTCAAGAGTCCCCTCCTAAACGAAAGAAAAAGGTAAAAAAAAAAAAAAAAAAAAAAGAGAAAAAAGAGAAGAAGGAAAAAGAAAAAAAAAAAAAAAAAGAAGAAAGATAAAATAAAAGAGAAGGCCCAGCCCAAATGGTCCCCAATGTAAGATTTATGAAGTATACAAAGAACAGACAAACAAAAAGCCTGATAAAAGTAGATGACAAGAGAAAAATAAATAAATATATAAAAACAAAACAAAACTAAAGAATCTCGTCAAAAAGAACCCCAAGTATAAGATTTATATAATACCAGATCAAAAACAAATACACAGAAACACTGGTGGAAGAAAAAGATGGGAGAGTGGTTATAAAATCTCAGTGTGGGTGAGGAAGGTTATTTTGATTCTTCCTGGATGTATCCTGATATCTTCGTTAAAGGACTCAACTTTCCTAAGATAAAGGGGGATTAAAAACTGGTTTACCTATAGGGTAGCATTGATTGGGGAAAGGGGATTACCTTGAAGTTTAACTCTATATGAATATTAAAAAAAAATAAAAATTGAAAAAGAATAAACTAAACTAAACTAAAATTAAATTAAAAAATAAAAAAATAGAAAAGCACAAGTATATGTATCAAAAAGTTGAGGTTAAAAGGTTACTATGGTATTTGATGTACTGGCCATCTCATTGTGATGGTAAATAGGTAAAAAAATTATCTATAAAAAATGAACCAGAATAGTGGGAACGGATTAAAAATAAATGTTCTATCTATGAAGTAGTTGTGGTTGTTCTCTTGTCTTTTTTTTTTTTTTTTTTTTTGTTGTTGTTGTTGTTGTTGTTGGCTTTCTGGGAGAGGGGCCTGCTGCATGGATTTTCAGGCACTGTTTCCTGAGTTAAGTCCTCCTGCCCCCATCAAGGTGGTGGGCTCTGAGGAAACCAGTTTTTCAGGCTTTTGTTCTCTGGAGGTTTTGTTTGTTTGTTTGTTTTCTTTGACCTTGGCAGCTTTTGATGGTTTTTGGAGGTTTAGAGGAAAGCAAACTGCCCCCAGACCTCCCTCTCAGAGAGAAGCCTCAGTCTGTTCCCCTCTGGGTGCTCCAGAGCACATAAATTCCCTCTGGGCAGCTGGCAGAGCACTTTCCCAGTCAAGGTCTCTGGGGATACAGGAACTCCTGCTTGTATCCAAAACCAGGATAGGGGTGGCTATTTGGGCAGCTCCAGACCACCAGAGAGGTTCCAAGCAGCTATAGAGCACTGAGATTTTCCCATTGGCCCAGGCTGGGAGTGCTCAGACTCTCCAGGTCCAGAAAGTGCCAACTGGAGCCTGCAAGGACCTCTCTCAGGGAGGAGTGTGGGGTGCGACTCAGACTCTGGTAGCGCAGAGTGCTTATGGAGAGTGTAAAAAGCTGTGGTTCTGCTGGCTGGCACCTGCAGGCACCTCTTTCAGGGTTGGGTGTGGGGTAGGACTCAGACTCTGGTAGCAGGGTGCATGTGTGGAGAGTGAAAAGGCTGTGGTTCTGCCCTCACAGGAGCGGCCACCAAGACACCCAGATGCTGTCAGGCATGCTGGCAGCTCATGGACAAAGACCTGGCTTCTTCGCAGCACTCTCTCTGGCTTGGGGCTGGGGGTGGCTGGCCTGGGTCCTGGGAATTAAGCCCCTGTCCCTGTAGAACGGAAGTGACTCCATCTTAGGAAAGAAGATTCCGTTTTGTATGTTTGTGCATCCTCCTGCCCCTGCCTCATGGGCTGGCCTTACCAGATAAGAGGCCCCTGGCCCGCCCCGGTAATCAGTTGAGCAACAGCAACCGCAACCGTTGGACAAACAATTTTCAGGGTAAACAACTTTCCCACCACGGTACAAACAACTTTCAAAAAATATCCCCTAGGCAAAGTAGCCAATCCCCGCTGAACAGCACAGCTTAAGCAACCCCAGCACCAATCCTGTTAAAGGTCACCTATGCGTGTGATTTTGCGTGTGATACTTTGTGGTTTTTGCCTTTATAAGCTGCACTCATAAGGGGTACGGCACCCTACCTCCTCCACCCGCTGCGTCAGTGTGTTGGAGGGGGGTCCGTGCCCAGGCACACTCTCAATAAAGAAACCTTGTGCTTGCATTCAGCTCCCTGTCTCCGTGGTGGTCTCATCGGGGGGGTCTCACGACCCTGGCACATCATCCCTAACTGCCCTAATTCCCACAATTTCCCCCCATGATCCTTTGCTCTTTTTGAGTGTTTTCAACCAGACTCCAAGTTTAATGCTGGTCCCCAATCTCAAGCACTCTCATATTGGGGTATTACTTTCAGTGGGTTGCTTCTGGTGGCTCCCTCCCCCTTTTGTTTTGTCCCTCCCCCTTTTTTTGATATCTTCTGATATCAGTCTGATGTTCCCACCCAGCTTTACATGCCCACTGGCTTCTTCTGCCCCTGTCCAGATCCAGAAGTGTATAATTCTAATCTCAGGCTGATTAGAGTTCTTTGGTAGGTAATCAGCTCACTTTAGGGTACAGGTTGAAAGGATGTCTCCTCCTACTTCCCTGCTATCTTGCCCTCCCCTTAAAGGTAGATTATATTTATGTATTTTTAATATTAAATGTGCTTTTTAATTGTTTTTAAGATTTTATTTCTTTATTTGAGAGAGAGAGAGAAACATTTGAAACAGAGAGAGGGCAGGAGCAGGGGGAGGGGAAAGGGAAAGTTTAGAGAGAAGCAGACTCCCCACTGAACAGGGAAACTGACATGGGGCTCCATCCCAGGACACTGGAATTATTACCTGAGCAGAAGGCAGATGCTTAACTGACTGAGCCATCAAGGTCCCCTGAATCAGACTTTATTAAAGCAAGCAATCAAGTTACTGAACAAGCAAACAATAAGCAATAACAAACCTTGCATGGGAAGAGTGGAGAACAGTACTCAGAATTGCTACAATATATTTCTAAAAAGTCCAATCCTTTACAAAATATTATGAGACATGCATAAACGTGGGGCTGTGTATTACATACATGAGGGGAAAATAAGGCAATAGGAACGGCCCATGAGATCTACTAGATGGTGGATGTAATAGACAAACACTTTAATGTAGCCATTATAAATATGTCCAAAGAACTAAAAGAAAGCATGCCTAAAAAAGGAAAGGGAAGTGTGATGATAATGGCTCTGCAAATAGAGAATATCAATAGAGAGATAGAAACATATACACAGGGACGCCTGGGTGGCTCAGTTGGTTAAGCGGCTGCTTTTGGCTCAGGTCATGATCCCAGTGTCCTGGGATCGAGTCCCACATCAGGCTCCTTGCTCAGCAGGGAGCCTGTTTCTCCCTCTGCCTCTGTCTGCCTCTCTGTCTGCCTGTGTTTGCTCCCGCTCTCTCTCTGACAAATAAAAAAAAAAAAGAAAGAAAGAAACATATACACATACATATCTTCAAATGGAAAATTTATAATAACTGAAATTTAAATTCAGTAAAGGACTCAGCAGATTAAAACTAGCAGAAATAAACATTAACAAACTTGAAGATAGATCAACAGAGATTATGAAATCTGAATAGTGATTTAAAAAGAATAAAAATAAGCAATCTCAGCAAAAAGTGAGGCCCCATGAATCATATCAGCATAGCAACATAAACAAGATGAAGTGCCAGAAAAGAGGCAAGAGAAAGGAGCTGAGGAAACACTCAAAGAAATCAAGGTTAAAAAGTTACCAGATTTGAAGAAAAACTTTAATCAACATATTGAAGAAGCTTGAAAAACTCCATGTAAGAGAAACTCAAGAAGGTCCAAAACTTGTATGATAATAAAAGCAATGAAACCCAATGACAAGGAGAATATCTTAAAAGCAGCAAAAAGAAAAAAAAAAAAAGTCATTACTTAGAAGGAGGCTTCAAAACACTAAGAATTTACGGCTTATCACAAATGATGGATGGAGAAAGCAGTGGGGTAACATATTCAAAGTGCTCAAAAAAAAAAAAAAAAAAGGAAAAGAAAAACAAATCTGGAGCCAATAAGTCTGTATGAGTGTTCTAGGGGTGCCATAACAATGTACTGCAGACTGAGTGGCTTAAACAACAGAGATTTACTTTCTCACAGTTCTACAGGCCAGAATTGCAAGATCAAGGTTCTGGCAGATTTGGTTTCTGGGGAAGGCTCACCTTATGACTTGTAGATGGCTTCCTTCTCAATAGGTTTTCACATATATTTTCTGCATTGCATGTATGAAAAGAAAAAAAAAATAAAAATGGACAGATGATTTGAATAAATATTTCTCTAAAGATATGCACATGGCCAATAAGCACACAAAAAGATGTACAACGTTATTGGTAAGAGAAATACAAATTGATATCACAATGAGATGCCTCTTCACACCCAGTAGGGTAGATGTAGCCAAAAAAAAATTAGAAAACTACTGATAAGAATGTGGTGAAATTGGAACCCTCATAAACCACTGGTGGTAATGTAAAAGAGTACAGTCAGTTAAGAAAACAGGCTATAACTTTTTCAGAAAATTAAAAATAATTATAATTTTCCCTGGAAATTTGACTCTGGGGATACACCCAAGAAAAATAAAAAATATATCTCCCATGAAAACTTGTACACAAATGTTCATCACAGCATTAGAATGGCTAATATGTAGAAAATAACACCAAATGTCCATCAACTGATGAATCAATAAAAAAAAAGTGGTGTATCAATGTAATTGAACAGTGTTTGGTCCCCAAAATGAATAAATTATGTATATATGATGCTACATGTATGAACTTTAAAACATAATGGTAAGTGAACAATCAAGTCACAAAATAGCACATATTACAGGAATCCATGTGTATAAAATGTTGATATTTGGCAAATATATGAAAAAAGAAAATAAATCGCTGGTTTCTTAGAGCTAAGGCAAAGGAGCATGAAAGGTAATTACTAAATGGTGTAGGTTTTCTTGAAGAGATGATGGAAAGATCCTAAAATTGACATGATGGTAGCTGCAAATTCTGTGCAAATACTATAAGCTATTGAATTGTGCACTTCAAATGAGTGAATATAGATTGGATTTTTCTCAGCTTGGAAAAATCCTAGAGCTAACATTTCATCTAATGGTTTGAAACTGGGAGCAAGATTGGGAGCAAGAATATATTCTCTTGTACAACATTATACCAAAGCCTTCACTAGAAAAGTAAATCAATTGTATTCAAATTGAAAAAGAAGATATGAATCAGTCCTTAAAACCTGACAACATTTTGTCTATATAGAAAATCTCAAAGCATTAACAAAAAACTTTTGGAACTAATAGGCAAATATAATAAGATAACAGGATGAAAGGTTTATATACAAAACTTAATTGTTTCCTGTATTCTAGCAATGAACAATTGGATTTTGAAGTTTAAAAACATACCAGTTGGAATAACACACTAACAAAACTTATGTTTAAATCTAACAAAATGTTTACACGATCTGCATATAGAAAAGTACAAAACTCTGAGGAAAGAAATTGAAAATGATCTAAACAAATAGAGTGTTCATGGATTGGATGGCTCAAAATTGTTAAATGTCAAATTTTCTTAAGCACTTGATCTATACACACAATGCAATACTAAAGTCTCTACATGACATATTTTAGATATGAATAAACTGATTCCAGATTTATAGAAAGATAAAAACAGAATAGCCAATACAAAACTAAAGAAAAACAAAATCCAAGGACTAATACAACTTGATTTCCACACTTATCAGTAATCTATAGTTATCAAGACAGTTATCAAGAGAGGGTGAGAATAGAGACACAAATCAAAGAGAAAAGACTACCAGAATCAAACCCACACAAATAAATTCAACCGATCTTAGAGAAAGAAACAAAGGGAATTCAATGGATGTCTATATTATCCCCCTCCAAAATGAACTGAGACACAGAGCTTACACTTCAGAAAAGTTAACTCAAAATGAATCAGAGACCTTAATCCAAAATGTAAAATACAAAACTTCCAGAAGACAACAGAAGAGAAAATTTGTGAGGTTTGGGGTTTTATAATGAGTTCTTAGATAAAACACTAATTGTATGTCCCATGATAGATGAAAATAAATAAAAAGGAAAACACACACACACAAACACAAACACACGTATATAAGTTTATTTTTTATAAGGCACTTTTATGTTTACAACAAAACTGACCAGGAGATGCAGAGATTTCCCAAATGCCCATTGCTCCCCCATCATCAAAATGCATAGTCCCCCTCATAATCAACATCCCCCACCAGGATGATACATTTGTTAAAACTGATAAGCCTACTTTGACACATCATAATCACCAAAAATCCTTAGTTTACCTTTGTGTTCACTCTTAGTGGTGTACATTCTACCGGTATAGACAAAAGTATAATAGCACATATCATTATAACATAATATAGACTATTTTCACTGCCCTAAAAACCTCCAAAAAAACCAGTTTTGAGACCTCCAATTCTGCCTATTTACCTCCATTACTCCATTTAATTCAAATAAATGATAGAATAAGTAAATGGACAAAAGTAGACAAATTGTGCAGAAGAATTCCAAATAATTTGTATAGATACTTCAAGACCATGGAGTCATTCCTTGGTCCTTCTTATTCCTTAAGTGTAGGCTGCACATAGTGACTTTCTTCCAAAAAGCACAGTAGAAAGAATATAAGATACTAATTTTACAAAGGAGAAATTAGACAAATTCTTCTTCATCCAGGTGATCATGTTCACCACCAGAAGGGATAACTCCTGATGATAGGCTGCACCCTTGACACAATGTAAAGATAATGGTACTTAATTTCTATAGTTATTTCTCCCAAAATATACAACTCCAGTGTATCTAATCATGAAAAAATTAGAAAAATTCTCATTAAAAGACATATTACTATATTATAAATATTATATATAAAATGTACAAAAATGAATAATAAAATACATCTGCATTTTTTTGAGTAATGAATTTCATACATTTACTAGATTAAAGGGAGACATATTATCATGGTCATCCAGAGTTTGAAATATGTTAATTTTATGGAGTTTGAATTTGAATCAGTCTTCATTCACCTTAATATAACATATAATTCTAAAAATGAACTCTATTTTAAAAAATTATTTATTTTCACACAAATGTCATCTTTTTGGGCTCATTGATCATGGTTGTTAAATTTTTGTTCTTTTGTTTCTTTTTAAACAAGAGACAAGAGGCAGCTTTTCTGAGGGGAAGCTGGGGTGAGATGGGGATAAGAGGTTGGAAGGGCAGGGAGAAACATTCCTGAAAGTGGGGGGAGGCATTGATGTGGAGTCACACTTCCAAATCAGACTGAAAACTCAGCTTATCTATGACCCCTGTCTTGCACAATGTGATGGCTAGACTGTATGTGGCTCCCAGTGGCCAATTTGGCAGAACATGTGCCAATTTGTTGGGGCAGACAGTCTAAGGGTTGAGCTTTGGACAACAATAAGGCCCAGATTCACTTGCCCTTGGTGTTCTGACAGCCACTGTGGCACCGGAAGCTCCAGCTTGTGTCAGCACAGAACCAGCTGAAAGAACCACCTGTCATAGGCATCTGCACTGAGTGCCAGGCACACATAGATCGGGTGCCCTGACACATTATACAACCCTGGATGGTGAAGTGGTACAAGCTGCATGTATGGTTCAGCACCAGGAAGCACCATGGCAGCAAAGTGCACATGAGCCACAGGCCCACACTCAGGCCCAAAGAAAGACCCATCTCCAGCTTCTGCACCTGCGAATGCTGCAGGTCATTTATAGCAGGGCACACTGATCTCTAGGTAAATAGTACAGAACTATTTACTGGGGATGTACAGAACACAACCTCAAATATGGAAATGAGGTGGCCCTTAGCAGAGAAAAATGGACTATTTAAAAAAAAATGAGTCTCCTCTCCACATTTAAAATCGTTCAAAAGAATGTAAGATGACAGATAAGTAAAAAGAATGTGACTTGAAGAATGTATTTTAATATAGTAACATGCATCTAGAGAATTGGGGTTTCCTGAATAATTGAATGAAGAGCATAATGAACCCTCTTATTTGCAAAACAACCATTTAGTTAATGAAAATTATAAAAAAAAAATAATTACAGTCTTTGGAAATTATCCTATTTATTCAATTAAAAACTAATAAGGATCTATGAGTACTGAGATTCTCTCCGGCATTTGAGTCATACACACTCCCTTAACTCCAAGTTCTATGTTATGGAAACTCCATGGCCCAAGATGCCTGGTCTCCCTCACCTATAGGATGCTTGGGTCACCAACATTTTTTATTCCTTTTGGCCCTGTTTGCAAAAGCTCTGCTCTGGTTGGGTACAGCCAAAAAGACTGGGCTCCATTGCCCATCCCAACCCTGCTTGTAGGATGGGAGCTCCACCCAAGGTGTGCTTGCTTGTAGTAAGCTCTAGCCCAAGGTCCTCAATCTTCCTTACCCCAACTCATTTGAAGTATCACTGCCGCAGGGGCTTATGCACAACCTCTCACCAAGCACTGGATCAACAATAAGCTCTCCAGACTCAGCATTTTAACTTCCAGGTATGTACCAAAAAAGAAATGAAAGCAGAAGTCTTTGTAAAAACTCTCCCTCCAGCCCCTGCCTCCGTGGTACATAACCTGCCACTCCTCATAACCCAGGGCAGCAGCTCTTTCTGCCCATGGGTCCTGTCCCCGGACTTTAATAAACCACCATTTTGCAACAAAAATGTCTCAAGAAATCTTTCTTGGTAATTGGCTCCAGTCTTCACCCCACTGAACCTCACCTATATTCTAAAACTTCATCAATTACATTCATATAAAATATCCACAGTAAGCAAATCTTTACAGACATAGGGTAGATTACTGGTTGCCTAGATCTGTGACCCAGGGCTTAATTTGTCAATTAACAAAAATATGTCAAATTTTCCTACATCCAAACATGACTGTGTAAGAGGTTGAGGCTTTATTTCACCATGTTTTCATTTTCCCCTCTTCTCTATTTTCTTTTGCAATAATAAAAGTTCAAACCTGGGTTTTGCATTTTATCTTCATAATCCCTAAATCCCCATGCAATATCATGCTTTATCCATTGTAGTGTAGACTCTTAAATAAGCTCTTCTTTTAAGGTGTTTATTTAAATCCAGTTACAGTAAACTTTAATAGATGCTCCATTTTTTTTCCATTCAATTAAAATGGTATTGTATTGAATACAACTAAATGAATTAAATGAACTACATAAATGTCAGGGCCCAGAAATCTTATTAAATATAGATTTTCATTCTAATCTTTAGAAATATAATAACCAGACATTCTATAAAATTGTTTTTATTCCTTTTAAATTTATGCTCACTTCTGACAAATGTAGACATCAAAACCCTTTAGATATGCTAATGATTCCCATCTCATACAAAATTGCTTTCTTCCTGCTAACCATTTGCACATTTCTTACAGTGGAGATCCCATAACCCAGGAAGATTTTGTTAGACTCCAATTTCATTGGTTTACATTACAAAAATAATAGTTTGGTTTTCAAAATATAAAATATTATAATGTCAAATACATTCCTCAATAACAATGATCTCTAAGAATGTTATCAAATCTACATTTTTTAACCTAAGTATATTTTAAAATTTAATTGTTGCATTTTACTCCATATCTTTGAAAATGCTCATTTGTAGATATATCACATACTATACACCTAATTCTCTATTGATAACACTTACATTGATTTGAATGTTCTACTCTGAATGATGTCATGAAAAATATTATTGGAGTTAATTGTACTAAATATATTGTTTGTAATTGCTTTTAGGGAAAACATTAAAAAAAAAAGCAGGGAAGAGGCTTTAAGCACTGAGCAAATGTCTAGTCAGGTGAAGTAGAGACAGCCTTGCACATGAGGTCTTCTAGGGAACCATCTGACAGGTGGAATGATTACAGTCATTTGAGAATGAGGCTTTGAAGGAGCACCAACTACATCCTATCCTCTGGGGTAGCTATTAGGTGGCTAGTTTCCACTGCCAGTCTGCTAGTGTTAACATGTAACTATAAGGAAAGAAATTTTTTCTTTTCTACTCTTCTAGGTTCTGTGGCTGGTATAAGAATTAAATTGATTTAACACAGATTAACAGGAGAAGAAAAATTATTTCAATTACTTACATATATATGGGAACCTCACAAAAATATGAAACTCAAAATGTGGCCAGAAGATCGAGGTTCATATACCATTCTGAGTTAAGGAAAGGGTTAGGGGTCTGGGACTTTGGGGTGGAGGGAAGGCAATTCTTGGGAAATCGAGAGGAGGAAATGTAGGTTGCTGTCCTGCAGGTAAGTCTGTAGGGCAAAAAAGTGCTAATAGCTCCCTTACAATAGGCCCCCTTCTAAATGGAAATTTACAAATGCAGATTTCACTTAAAAGAAGGCAAAGTCAACTCTGTTTTCAGAGTGTCTCTTCTAGAAGTCTGCAGTTTCTCAAAGTAATTAACTCAAAATAACCTCTATGCCAAAAATGAATATTTTGGGATGGCAAATCCTGATACTCTTCTCTGGGTAGTTGTCACTGCTAATAGCTATTTTGTAGTTTTCTTAACATTCTTTATATTAATCGTCATTTCGTTGCAACTAATGACACTTATACTTTTTTTCTTTCTAATCTGTAAAATTCAATGTCTCTTTTTTTTGCACTATTACACTGATGAAGACCTCTAGTACACTGTTGAATGAGGGTCATAAGAGAAAACATTGATGACTTTTTCCCAATATTAGGAAGAAAGCATTAAGTCATCAATCATTAAGTATGTTGTTAATTGTAGTTTTTCATAATTGCTGTTTGTCAAGTTAATAAAGATTCTTTTGTTGATTAAGCATGGAGCCATTAGATTGAGGTGGCTCTAGAGCCTTTGTAGTCTACTTAAACCAAAACCTAAGCCTCAAATCTCTCAAGGTTAAGATTTCAAAACTGGGAGCAACCAATCACAAACAACCAACTAGACTTTTAGAAATGAGACAACTGTTTATAAAGGCAATCAAATAATTTCCTTGCTTTGGTTCCACATCTTCTCTATTAAAGTCTTTCCTTGCTCCTGTGGGTGGAGGGCCCCTAATCATTTCCAATTTGCTGCTGTCCAGTTAGAAATAATTTTTGCTTAGATAAACTTAAAACTTTTAATATGCCTCAGTTTATCTTTCAACAATGTCTATTATACCTGCTTTGCTTAGTTTCATTTTATTACTGATGGCCCTTAACTTTTGCCAAACAATTTTTCCAAATGTATTTTTTGGTCAGGAGTCAGCAAAATTTTTTGTAAAAGGTCAGATAGAAAATATTTTAGTGTTTCTAGGTTGTATAGTTTCTTTGTGACAACTGAACAATTCTATTACAGTACAAAAGCAGCATAGACAATAATAAATGAATCTGCTGTGGGTAAGTTTATTTACAAAAGAAACTGGTGAACTAAATTTAGCCCACACTTTAGTTGGCTAGTCCAACTAAAAGATTATTATTTCCCCCCTTGAATCTGTTGTATCAATATGTGAATTTCATTGAATTCTTTTTAATCTATTCCTAGGATAGAATCCACGTGGTCATGATACATCATTGTTATTTATCGCTATATTTTATTTAACACTCTACTAGAATATTTTGTATCATTATAGAGTTTCTGCCTTCCCATTTTGTATTTCTATCTACTTTTTCCCTGCTGTGATGCCTCTAGGAGCAGAAAACTTTTCCCTTCTTCCCTTTTAGGTTATTGGGCTAGTCTAATAGTTAAATTGACATAAAATAGATTAACAGGAGAAAAACAAATTTAATTTTGTACATATGGTAGCCTCATTAAAAAATATGAGTCTTAAAGAAGTAACCAAATCAAGAAGTTTTTATACCTTTCAGATGAAGAAACAACAAGTTTGTGAAGAATTGACAAGACAAGGGGGTTGGAGCTTAGGGTAGTAAATTAGTGAATAAGTAACAAGGTTTTTTAATACAGATTTCTTGGCCCTAAACTCTCTTTTTGGTGATAAGGATGCCTTGTACCATACTGTACCTGGAGAGTATCTTTCACATGGGGGTTGCATTTCCTGCTTTCAAGGGGACAAAGAAGGGTCAGAGTGTTACCTGAAACTGGATTCCCTCTTGGTGGGTGTGGAACCAAAAGACACAATCAAGTCAAAGAGTAGGAAAAGTAAGGATTTTATTGGCAACGAGTAGAATAAACACCAGGGATATTTCCCAAAGCGGTGTCCCCCCAAACAACAAAATTGGGAAATTTTAAGATGAGGGTGCATGGATAACCATGGAGGTGCTCAGAGAAAGAAAATTCATTGTAAAATTGGGGCCAAAGTCATCCTAGGTCAATAGAATCCAGGTCTTAGTTGATTGAAGTCACAGGGTCCAGCAAGGGTCAGCATCAACAGTACTCTGGATCAAGTTAGTCCAGGGTTGAGTGCTCAGAGGAGCTTAAATTCTGCAAAAATGACTCAAAAATGTACATTAGGTCAACCTTAATTTTTTAAACAGCCCTGGGAATTTTGCCATTGATTTATTGTCTCTGATAGGGTTAGACTATCTCCTGGTCTGGTAGAGACTATTAGTTTTTGCATTCTCTTTGTTTCCTTAAAATCTTTACTGACAGTTTTGCATTCTTTTGTAATTCCAACACCTGCTAAAAAGTTCTGCTAGAAATATGCTGGGGCAAGTAAAGTCTATCAGGCAAACATCACAAAATGGTTAGGGACCTAAAATGACTTTTCTTATGTCAAAGATAGCTCTGTCTTGTCTTTCTTTTTCTGGGACCCCTAACTCTTTCTGCTTACAAGATTGTCCTCTCACCAGCTGTTTTTTGTTTTTTGTTTTTGTTTTTTTAAGATTTTATTTATTTATTTGATAGACAGAGATCACAAGTAGGCAGAGAGGCAGAGAGAGAGAGGAAGAAGCAGGCTGTCCACAGAGCAGAGAGCCCCATGCGGGGCTCGATCCCATGACCTGAGCCGAAGGCAGCGGCTTTAACCCACTGAGCCACCCAGGCGCCCACCAGCTGTTTCTTAAGTAACTTTAATATCAATACCACAATGGCATGTCTGCTCTCCTCACAGCCTTACTTTCAGCAACACTGTTACATTTATTAGTTTTCTTAAACTTGCAATACACACAAAACAGTTTCTGGATTGCTCTATTTAATTATTAATAATAAGCCTTAGAAGTTAAATTAAAATCACTACATGACTTGGTGTGTATCCTGGATCATATCAGATGATCCAACAATGTTCATTCCAGTTTGAAAAATAATCAGTAAGTGAATCACTTTTGTACCTTGATCAATGACAAAATAGTGTTAAAAGAGTTTGTCACACTTTGTTAGGGCTTTATTTTCAATACATCTCTATGTCTACTAGTGAATACAGCTAGAATCAGTTTAATAGGAATGATTATCTCTAGTCTATTCACATCAAAATGAATATTTTTAGATTCCTCAAGGAAAAACTTTTTCAAATGTTCTCTGAAAAATTAAAACATAAATGCATGCACTCACACTCATATGGAACAAAACAATGAAACACTTAGGTAACCTAGTTTCTGATTAATGAATATTGTCAAATATGTCCAACTCAATGCCTTAATCAAGCTACTATAAAATTATTCTATAATATATTAAACTGAACTCCATTCTAATTGTTATAAATACCTAATCTTAACTTTTTTTTGTTTTCTTCTTAGTTTATTCTTTTGTTGTTGTTGTTAATTTTTTAACTTTAATTCCAACATAGTTAACATACAGTGTTATATTAGTTTCAGGTGCACACTATAGTGACTCAACAATTGTATATATCATTACTCAGTACTCATCATGATTAGTGCACTTTCAATCCCCTTCACCTATTGTATAAGAAAGTAAACTATAACTACTCTCTTTAATAGTTCAGTTTTCTTATAGCTGACATCTTACAATCATAATAAAAGGATTTAATTTAACCACTGAGCTTACTCTCTTAGGACAAATGTTTGCAGGTATTTGTCACAGGTGAAAAACAGTATATACCCTATACTATTACTTTAGTTGGTGAGTTAATCTGGACATTGAAATTTACTCTTTTCAGGAATTAATTACATTAAAGAATGAAATGATAGTGTAGTTATGACAATTCTTCTTGACAGCTGTCCTCAATTTTTAGAAAGTTCAGAGTGATCTATTTTATTCTTTATGAATTTTTGGTGATCTTTCTTTAAAAAAACTTCACTGTGGGTTCAATTTATCTTGTTTCAATGAAAACAAGAATCACAACCAAGGTTTTTGTTTTGAGCACATAACCATAGTATACAAAAGGGTTTCATATTATATTACTGGGTATATTTCAGTGATAATATCTTGTGACTATAAATTTTCTAATTAATATTTTGGTGTTGGTAGGGAATTTTTGTATAACAAAGCTATGTCTATAGTTCCATTATTATACTGGAAGGCCATAACTTTAAGTCTTAGCCTATACCATCACAAAACCCATTATGATTTTCTCACATATAATCATAATATATTTACAATCTGTTTCTGAGCCAGGAGGGAATCACCACTGGGGCCTCCCATCATAAGATAGAAATAGATAATAAACCACTTTAATCTTAAAACATATACTCTTACAAAAGATCATGTTTACCTATTTTAAAATGCAACTTTCTACATTTTAACATCTTTGTAATTGAGCATCTCTCTTAATCAATGTGTTTGAAAATTGCAGTCAGTGAGGTAACTATAATGAAGTATTTCTCAGTGAATGTCCATGTACAAATTTGGACATAAATGTCCACATTATCATTTATTTTGAAAAATGTAAGTTACTAGTTTTATGTGCTTTCAACTTAACTGGTTTTTAATGTGTCTTTAGGGATGCCTACGTGGCTCACTCGGTTCAGCATCTGCCTTCAGCTCAGGTCACGATCCCAGGGTCCTGGGATCCAGTCCCACATTAGGATCCCTGCTCAACCAGAAGCCTGCTTCTCCTTCTCCCTGCTGCTTACCCTGCTTGTACTCACTTGCGCTCTCTCTCTCTTTCTAACAAATAAATAAAAATCTTTGGGGAAAAAAAAAGAATATGTCTTCAAAATTATACTAAATTTCAACATTGTACTAAAGACTGGAAACAAAACAGAATCTTAACAAAGCTTACAAGCAAATTTGATATTTGATATAATTTGATATTCATCATTTGGAGGAATGAACATCATTGTATGTTGGCCTTGTGAATCAAAAACCCATCTTTACCTAAGATGCTTTCAGGTGACAGTGTTATGTTCTGTTAGGAATATATTGCAAAAAGGTTGCTTATCATATGGCACACAATGTGAATTAAGGCAAAAAATATCAAATTCTTTATAATAAATTTAAGGAATCCATAGCAAGAAAACTCTGGCATGTCTGATTGATCCAGTCTAGTACTACTTTAAAGCCATTGAACATTAATGTGTTAGAAATTTCCTATCTACTTTAGTAGACCAGAATTTAATTAACTTCTGTGATTCATATCAGAGTATATATTTATATAGCGGTTTATCCACAGATTTTTAACATGCATTAAAATGATAATGTTAATGCTACAAAAGTCAAGGTCACAAATACTGATTATGAAAAGCATTATGTCATGTCACTATGAAGCTATAAATTGCTTCTGGTTACTAAAAATTGTTCCAGTATTTAATTTTCACCCACATGATAATTCTTTTTTTTTTTTTAATTTAAACATATAATGTAACCCCACCACCCTCTCCCAACACCCCTCCCTCCAACCTCCCTCAGTTTGTTTTATGACATTAAGAGTCTCTTTTGGTTTGTCTCCCTCCTGATACCATCTTGTTTTATTTATTCTTTTCCTACCCCCTTAACCCCCACCCCTGTTGCATCTCCACTTCCTCATATCAGGGATATCATATGATAGTTCTCTTTCTCTGATTGACTTATTTCGCTAAGCATAATACCCTCTAGTTCCATCTATGTCGTCGCAAATGGTAAGATTTCATTTCTTTTGATTGCTGCATAGTATTCCATTGTATATATACATATATACACCGCTGCTTCTTTATCCATTCCGCTGTTGATGGACATCTAGGTTCTTTCCATAACCTGGCTATCCACATAATAATTCTTAATGAAATTTTCCCCAGTGATTTTGTTGTACGTGCATAGAAACTTAAATGGTGGTTAGGTGAACTGATTAAGAATCAGCTGGGAGTTCTAAGGAACAGAAATCCCAGATCCTGACACCAAGTTGCCAAGAATTTTGGTTCTTAATGCAGTACATGGGCAGGTATTTGAAAATGTGGCAAACGAGTGACATGAAAAATGTGACAAATTGGTTCTGTTCCTGGTAACTTGTATGGTCAGCTACAACATGTCAGTAAATGAAGCTCTTAAAAATCCCTGAGGAAAGAATATAATTGCACACTGTTATCTGAAAACATTCCAATAACATGCTTTGATATAATCAAGAAAGCACAAACATCAAAATGCAAACATGCACAAACATGCAAAATGGAGTAATATGGAAGAAAATGCCAGAGAGGAGTTTTCTTTTCAGAAAACCTCCATCACCCCAGATCTTTATCGCACAAAAGAGAATAATTTGTAGGAGAACACGGATATCAAATTAAAAATGAATTAAAAAGTTAATAGAAAGTTGGCGGTTCCCGGGTAGCTTAGTCGGTTAAGCATCTGCCTTCAGCTCAGAGTTCTGGAATTGAGCCCCACCTTGGGCTCAGCAAGGAGCCTGCTTCTCCCTCTCCCTATGACATTATCCCCTGCTTACGCTCTTTGTCTCTCTCTCTCTGTCAAATAAATAAATAAAGTCTTTAAAAAAAGTCAGTGAAATGAGTTAGACTCTAAAAACAAAGTTTGTTTAAACATATACACATTTATATATTTATAAACATTTATAATATATTTATATATTTTTTTAAGTTCTACACCTGAGTGACATTAAAAAAAACTATGTTTAAGTAGGTATGGAATTCTTAAAAATTCTTAATGAAAATATAAGTATAAATAGTATAATGAAAAAATAATATAATGAAAAAATAGTATAATGTAATTTATTCTACCTGTTTTTCTTAGTAGCCCTTTAAATAGTAGCCCTTTAAATAATGATAAATTTTATAATCTATGACATGGCAAGATTCAATATAATCTTATATTGAATGGCATGGTGGTAATGTTTTTATTCTTTTATTTTAATGGAATTTTAAAAGCCAGATAATTAAGGAAAAATGATTTTACATTATACCTTGAGGATCAAGAGGGTAGCATTAAATTTTCTTTTTTTTAGCTTCCCTCAAGAAAATAATTCATGAATAGCAGATTCAAAATATGAACCACAGATCTGTACCCCTGAAGAAAATACTACATTATATGTTAATAGAAGAATCACCATTATTCTAGAATTTAAAAAATAATAAAAGATTAAAAAAAGAAATGTAATATAATTACATGACAATATTACATTATATATTGTTATACTATATATGCTTCCAGAAAGCTATCAGACTGCCTACAAGGAAATATTAATCTCTCATAAATTCTTCTTTTATTAATTATTACCATTATTTAATAGAATTCAAGGAAAGAAACCCTGCCATCAATGTGTTATTTTGACAGTTACAATGAATAAAACTCAGTACTTTCCCACTTACTGCTCTCTCTTAAAAAAAAAAAAAAAAGACCTTTGCCTAGCGACCTCTAAGTTTGACCAATGAATGAAGTACAAATCCAGCATTGCTTCTCAGCACCAATGAACTCTTTTTTTTTTTTCAAGTTTTTATTTCAATTCCAGTTAACTAATATACAGTGTTACATTAGTTTCAGGGATAGAGTGTAGTGATTCAACACTTCCACACAACACCTGGTGCTCATCACAAGTAATTCCTTAATCCCCAGGACATATTTCACCCATCCCCTCATCCACCTCCCCTCTCATAACCATCAGTTTCTTCTTTGTTAAGAGTTTGTTTCCTGGTTTGCCATTCTCTCTTTCTTTTTTCCCTATGTCCATCTGTTTTGTTTTTTTTTTTAATTCCACCTGAGTGAAACTGTATGGTAATCATCTGTCTCTATCATTTCACCAATGAATTCTTCTTAAAAACAATTTACCTAGGGTACCACAGTTAATCGTGAGACTCTCGGTTTCAGCTCAGGTCTGATTTTAGGGTCCTGAGATAGAGCCCCGTGTTGGGCTTCCTACTCAGAGTAGCTTGAGTTTCTCTCTCCCTTCTCTCTGCCCCTCCCTACTGCTTTCTCTCTCAAATAAATAAATAAATCTTCTTAAAAAAAGAACAAAAAACAATTTACCTAATCTTTTTTTTTTTTTTCAATAAAAGCCCTCAGCCTACCTTCTATAATTGGGACACTATTTGATTTTTTTTTTAATATTTTATTTTTATCTATTTGTTAGAGAGAGAGAGAGCGAGCACAGGCAGACAGAGAGGAAGGCAGAGGCAGAGGGAGAAGCAGGCTCCCTGCCAAGCAAGGAGCCCGATGTGGGACTCGATCCCAGGACGCTGGGATCATGACCTGAGCCAAGGCAGCTGCTTAACCAACTGAGCCACCCAGGCGTCCCTGATTTTTTACCTAAATCTGTGTACTCTGAATTGCAATACTTTGATCCCAAATATACCCATTGCTTCTTAAACTGGTTTCTTTTTAGGTTGACACAGATTATCTACTAGCACTTAGGTTTCAAAAAAATCATTACTACGTAATTCAAAGCACGTGAATATCATTCCTTCTGATATCATGTTTCATATACACGTTTCTGGGGTAGCATTTGTCTAGATTTTAAGAGATATTACTAACTTCAAATATTTATTTCAGTACTCCTTTAATTTTTTTAAACTATAACTTAAAAACATTTTCCCCTACATGTTAAATATATGATCATCATAATTTATATGTCTGAGGACAGAATAGAAGATACTTTTCTGCTTTCCAACAGAGCTGAATAAACACTAAAAAATTCTAACTCTCTGTTATCTATTATTACAGTGCCATCAGCTCAGGTCAGGATTTTTATAATGATCTTGTAGAATATAGTTGCCTTTTAAATATCAAAAATGTTTTATTTGTGTTTATTTCTATGATAGATTGCTCTGCAAATAGGGCTTTCACATTTTATGTTGTTACTTACAAATTTCAACTATGTGGCTTTCATTTTCCAGTTCTTTTTCAAAAACACTGAGAAAACACACAATAGTCTTTTATACATTTATTATGATTCACGTTTCTTCTGTAAAAATAAATTATCATATGTATATCTGATTGACCACCCATGACTTCTTAGGAATGTGGTGAGTAAACACCTAATCATCTTATTTTAATTTAAACAAGTGATCCTTTTAGTGCCTATGCTGGAGAATGGATAGTTGCTGAGATGATGAATTAAGAATGATATAAGGTCGAGGTCATTAGTTTCTTATGTCCTCATTATAAACCATGAAAAGAATATATTGTAGAGAGGGGGAAAAATGATGGAATTTTGATATTTCAGCCACAGACCTGATGAATCTGGGATATATTGGGGGTATTTACTTAAACCCTAATAATGATAGAACAAAAGGAAACTGTGTGCCATATTTTTATAAATTTCAAAATGTCATTTGTGCAAGCTGATTGGCTTGATAGTTATTATAATTTAGCTTATACATCAAATCAAAACTCAGCATACAAGTCTCCTGAATTATAATAGAAATTTTTGATCAGTATGCGTTTTGATGGATCAGATGCATTAAATAAAAAGTTCCAGAGACACATTCTTTGGATAACTGAAAGAATAGCTTCTACAATAGAAAGGCAATAGGTATGACTTCACATAGTTAGATGGGATGTGCAGGCTTAATGAAAGAAATTGTAGACAATGAGAGTCAGAGGATGCGCACTACGTGCGGGTCGCCCTGATCCTCAGCCAATTTTCCGTGTCCTAAAAGCACAAGATGATTTCAACCAATTTTCTCCACTTGATGTGAAGAAAAACAAAGAGATAAAAAATCTATATGCAAGACATTTTCTATAGAAGAAATTTAAAGTGGGCAACCTGCCATCTCTAAGAAAACGAAAGCCTAATGTTGTTAGATATTTTGTATCAGCGGATTATAAAGAGAAGATGCACAACTTATTTTTATATATTTTCATTTAAAATAAAAATAAAACAGCTGTTATATAAATAAACTTGTCCTAAAGAAAGATTTTAATATAATTTTATACAACTTTACAATACCATTTTTCTAGTAATTCAGCATTTGAATGATAAAAATGATAGAGTGTTTAAACATATATATTTATATAGTTTTCAAAGTAGCTTTTTTTGACTTAGTAGTGTGGTGTTCTATCTGCAAAACTAATTGCAACACTGACTCTTTTTTCCACCAGCCCCAGTTCCTATCACTTGGGGTTTTTCTCACTGGTAGTGGAGTAATAACTGCCGAGTCAGGATGTGAATAACAAAACATGATGCCTAGGGATTAACTATATATGAAACAAAATATTTAGAGGAAATACAAAGTGTATGTCTAAGAATATGAAAATCTAGGCATAGTCCTCGGAAATAACAGAAATTCTATAATTAAATTTGTATAAGAACATGTTAATTATAATTTTTTATCTGCACACCCCCAAAGGAAATGGAAACTATCAAGCAAAATCACTTACCAAGTAGTTTTGTTTTTTCTTTCAAGTATGTGACAAAATTTGAACGAGAATATATTTTTTCCCTAACCAAGGTGTCAATAATATTATTAAGATTTTGTAATTATGCAATTGGATTTAATACCAGAAGAACAAATGTTAATATTCACATTACATAAATTAATAGGAAATAATGTCCTAATAATAACAAAAATTTGAATGCTTACAAAGATTAAATGTTTACAGAAAAGAAAATGATGCTATTTTCATTAGAAAATAATGGGGCACCTGTGTGGCTCAGGGGGTTAGGGCCTCTGCCTTCGGCTCAGGTCATGATTCTGGGGTCCTGAGATCGAGCCCTGCATCAGGCTCTCTGCTCAGTGGGGAGCCTGCTTCCTCCTCTCTCTCTGCCTGCCTCTCCTCCTACTTGTGATCTCTGTTTTTCAAATAAATTAAAACAATAATAATAATTTAAAGAAAATAATTTCTAAAAAGCTTTGCATAGTGACAAAAGTGGTAAAATTATAATTAAAATATCAAGGTGATGTCTGTTATTCACACACTGACACATTATGGCTTCATCATCAATTCCTCAGCTGCCAAAGTTGTAGTGAGTATTCATACTTACAGGTGACAGAAGCTGATGTTGACTTTAGTAGAGCAGATAAAAAGCTTCACCACTAAGGCATAATAAGCTGCTTTCAGTACATTAAAAATGTATATGTTTAAAAACTTCGTTATTTATATATGATGATGTATATTTTATAACTTGTACATTTCAGTTCTAAATTTGGGGTAAGAATGGGGTAAAAGTGACACACATAGCTAGTGAGATTCCACCCACATCCAAAAGGGAAGAAGCACAAAATAACTTATTTTTTTTCAATTCACAGAAGAAAGATAAATGATGACCTGAGCTTCCCCCAAGTACCCCTCCATAAAAAACAAACACAGCTGAAAATACAAGTACTCTCAGATCCCTCTGAAAGATTTGCAGAATTTACATAAATTCAGCAGGGGACTATATTAAGTGTGTTTCAACCAGCAGGAGTGTTCTGTATTTTATGGCTTTCTCTTATGCAAATTATACTCTTCAGAAGATATATTTTAAGTTAAATATATATATATATATATATATATATATATATATTAACACAAGTTCCTTGTACATGTTAGCAGTGCTAAAAAGAAAACTCCAGGCCTAAAATGGTGTCACTTGGGTTACAGCCCCAAGTCATT
This sequence comes from Taxidea taxus jeffersonii, assembly GCA_003697995.1. NCBI lineage: Eukaryota > Metazoa > Chordata > Mammalia > Carnivora > Mustelidae > Taxidea > Taxidea taxus. Next base: position 21,485 of record RCUC01169298.1, on the reverse strand, counting down.
AAACCAAGACTTAATACCAAAACTAACTGTACTTTCAACTCCCAGGAATGTAACCTTTCACCTGTCCCATTTGTTAATGGGCACCACTGAGTCTGTCACAGAACCTTCTCTATTCCCCAGAGGAAGATGAAGTAATCCGTGTGATACTTTCCGTGGTTTCTCCTAGGGGATAATAACTGCCTGGAACAATACTTTCTTGCTTTTTGCTTCTAACTTTCTTGGCCTACCTTCCTTCCTATAAACACCTTCCATTTTGTACAGCTCCTTGGAATTTCCCTCTAACTGCTAGATGGGATGCTGTCTGATTCATGAATCATTTGATAATTAGATCTTCAAATTTACTTGGTTGAATTTTGTTTTTTAACAGAGGTACTGTAGGACTATATCTATAGGCTGTACAATTTGTTTTTCTTTACCAAATATTATATTTTAAACATTTAGAAATAAAGCTTATCTCTGAAAAATGACTCTGTAAAAAGCTGCTTAATTTTTTTCAAATAATTAAAAATTATACAATATTAGTTACAATAAAATATTTACCTAATATCTTGGATGAGATGCATTTGAATGTAAAGAAAAGAAGCCCTCAATTCCTTTGGATTTGAACAGTGAGTGGATTTACTATCTCCCAAACAAGAAGTCTGGAAATAGGACTGCTCCAAAAATGACATGGCAGAGCTCTAGATTCACTTCTCTGCATGTTTGACTTTGTCCTCCTTGGTACCGTTAGCTTCATCTCAACTCTCATGGCAAGAGTACTACAATTCCAAGCATCAAATCCATTAGCACCACTGGAAACAAGGCCACTAGGAAATATTCACCAGAAACATAATCCGGTAAGAATTTCCTTTATAGTTTCAAGTCATGTGTTTTTTCCTAAACCAGTCACTTTGGAGGACAAAGGGATTTGAAGAATGCCTTGTTTTGAGGATGAAATGGATGTTGAGAAGTCAACTTCCAGAAATTCCATATCTTAATCCTTGGATTTGATAGCAGGGTGGAGCTTTCTTGGGGAGAACACCAGGACTATGAAAATAATGTCTATTTAACAAACACAATTTTATTGGCTCAAAAAGGAAATGGCCTAATTTGTCAACTATCAATTGCTATAACAAATCATTCTCCTTTTCAAACAAATGAGAACAATGGACTAATAGTTTATGATGGCTAATAAAATGTCTATGATAATTAATAAGCAGCAGCATCTGAAAGACAGTTGGGATACCTACCTTTAGACTTGTCTGGGCTGATTCAATAAAATCCAACATATATGATGTTAAAAGCACAGTTAACACTTATATGCAATTTTTATTGCCATTGTCAATTTAATAAGCCAATGTCTAACAGAGACATACTTTGTTCTACTTTGTATATACTGCTCTATGTAGTCCATGTACCCTTAAGTTTCCACAGGATGAAAACAGAATATTTGGAAACAAATAAATATATTAAAGGACTTTTTCTTTATGAAATTCCTTGAAATATTATGTGATCTAATAGTTATGTTATATAGTCTTTAACCAACCAGCTACCGAGATTCTACCTGTACCAATAGGGGAACAAACACAGAATAACCTTTTTGTTAATTCATGGAAAAAAGAATAATGACAGCCTGAACTTTTCCCAATTACCCCTGCTTAAAGTGTGAACACAGCTGAAAATATCACTTCCTTAAGCCCTTCTGAGAGATTTATGAAAATCACAGAAATGCAGCAGGAGATCTTATTAAGTGTGTTTCAATCAGCAGGAAAACTTGTACTTTATGGTTTTCTCCTACGCAAATATATTCCTCAGAAGATATATTTTAAGTTAGGTAAATTTTTAAAAAATACATGTGCATGTGCACATTAGAGTTGAAGGTGAATGAATGAGAAATTGGTCATAATTTTCAAGAAAACCTTGCATTGATGGCTACATTCCTCCCTTTTGTGAAAAGTAATGAGCTTTGATTATAACTTAGGTTTTAAGATTTAAAACCTAAGTTTGATTATAACTTAGGTTTTAGATTTAAATCCACCTTGGCTATTAGTCTTGAAGCAGTATTTCTAGTATGTCACTTGAGAAGCAAAACAAGAAAAAAATAATAAATGAGGGAGTGAAAGTAAGGAAGTTTTAATTTTTTTTTTACTATGTCACTTGATGTACAAACAGAAATTCGTATGATAGAAATGTAGTGGCAATGGCAAGTAGAAGTAATAAAAAAAGCAAAACAACAACAACAAAACAAACAAACAAACAAAAAATTGTCACTGTTCTTGGTATATAATACTGTATCCAGTACTTTTGATGTTGGTATTAGATGTGAGAACAGAACAAAAGAAATAGAAAGGAGAGGGAAAAAAACAAACGAAAACAAAAACAAAAACAATACCTCTCAGTCTCAGTGCTTAAACCTGAAAGAGGTAAGCAGACAGTTTTATAATCTCAAATTAGATAACAGCAATGTCCAATCTCTGTTCAGCAGCTGGGATTACCGTTTACTTGCCAATCTGGCTAAGTCATAGCCAACTCATAGTTTCCCTGGGACTTGCAAATGGTGTATATGAATGTTTGTTTAGGATGGTGAGACACTTAAGAGATTTGCTCTAGTTTTTCTGAAGGTTTTTCCCTCAGGTGGTATAATTAATGGCACAGGAAGATATAAATGCCTTCAAATATCTTCCTTGCTAAAACAACATAGAGCCCTAATATCTACAGTTAGCACTTGCTGTTTGTTTAGAGTTTAATAAAAAATCTCCATCCAAAAGAAGGTGAAAAATATCCCAGGCATCAAGAAAAATCACAAAATAAACATATTGTACTAAATGATGACAGATGGGGAACAAAAGAAAGATGTCTGTTCTGGACATTTCTATTCACTTTTGTGCTGAAGGTTTCAGCCAGGGCAAGTAAGCAGGGGAAAAAGATGACATTTAGATTAGGGAGACAAAAGTAGTGAAATATTTCTAATAGCTTATATCATAATCATATACAAAGAAAATCCTATGTAATCCACTAAAATATAGCTGTTGGAACTAAGAGTCAAGTTCACCAAACCTTTAAGATAAAGATCATTATGAAAAGTATTTCTATAAAGAAACAATGAACAATAAAATTAAGAAAAACCTCCACTTACAGTATCAAAAAGAATGACATACTTAGAAATAAATAGAACATAAGAAGTATAAGAAATGTATACTGAAAACTACAAAACATTGAAAAAAAGAAAGGAGATCTTAAATGAAAAGACAACTATGTTTATGAATCAGAAGATTTAATATTGTTAAGATGGCAATACTCCACAAATTGTTTTACAGATTCAGTACAACCTTTGTCAAAATTGTAGCCTAGCTTTCACAGAGATTGACAGCTGATACTAAAATTCATATGAAAATTCAAATCACCCAGAATAGCAAAAAAAGAGCAAAAACAAAACAAAACAAAAACTAAAGAAGATTCACATTTCCCAATTTTAATGTCACTATAGCAAGCAAGATAGGGTGGTAGATTAATGGAATATAGTGTAGGTCAGTGGAATATATTTAAGAGACCAGAAATTTACCCTTCCATTTATTGCTGATTGATTTTAACAAGGGCATAAAGACAATCTGAGTAGAAAATAGTCCTTTCTACAAATGCTGTTGGAATAAGTGACTATCCATACACAACAGAATGAAGTTGGAGCCTCTACCTCACACCACCCACAAAAATTAACTCAAAATGGACTGTAGACCTAAATGTAAGTGCTAAATCTATAAAACCCTTAGTAGAAAACAGGATAAATCTTCATGACAGTGGCTTAAGCAGGGATTTCTTAGACATGTCTCTAAAAGCCCATGTGACAAAAGAAAGAATAGATAAATTATACTAATCAAAATTTAAAATGTATGTGTCGTGATGTAAAATGGTATAGTTACTTTTCAGCAACTCCTTGAATTTTCAAACATAGAGTTTGCTTATTATCCATCGATCCTATGCACATATCGAGGAGAAATGAGAACATGTCTACACAAAATTTGCCGCTGAATGTTCATAGGAGTATTATTCATAATAGCTCCAAAGTGAAAACAACTCCAATGTCATCAACTGATGAGAGAATGAATGAAATGTAACATAGATACATTGTAAAAAGGAGTAGAGTACTAATACATGCTACAGTATGGATGAACATTAAAAATATTAACTAAGTGAAAGAAACCAGTCACAATAAGTCACGTATTGTATGTTCAGAGTAGGCAAATATATAGAGACAGAAAACAGGTCAGTTGTTCCTTAAAGCTGGAGGTACAGAATAGAATGAGACCACTGAGGCTTCTTCTGGGGTGCTAGAAATATTCTAAAGTTAGATCACTGTTATGGATGCTCTAAAATCCAATAAATCATCTGCATTAAAAGGGGGAAATTTTATGGTATGTGATTTATAGCTCTATAAAGCTATTAATAAAATTAATATTACTCACCTTAGCAATAATGTAAAAAACAAATATAATCAGGGAATAGAAACTGTTCAAAGGAGGAATGAAATTATTTGGGGGTTATCTTTTTTTTTTGGATTATAGATACTATTGTTTTTCTCTATTAATCTCCCTAAAAGTTATAATATAAATGCTGCATTTTTGAAAAGCAGATACTATGTTATCATTTTAAGCCTTTGCTCAGTTGCTTATTATTTCCCTAAATAAATTATTCTTAAATTCATATAATAAGCATTGTGCTTTTGAGGAAATATCATTAATAATGCATTTAAATTCCAAAGAATATTTAGGAATTTGGGGGATTTTTACATGAGTAAAATGCTACAATTTTATTTTAAGTTTGTTTGATTCTTTTTTATATATATTCTTTCCACATAGGAAATTTCGGTTCTTTTTTTTTAATTTAATTTTTTTCTGTGTTCCAAGGTTCATTCTTTATGCACCATTTTTTTTTAAATTGCATTGTGACGAGTGATGTGGCTTATATGTAACTGATGTGTTTTCTTTTCATGTGGGTAATTTATATATCCAATTAGCAAGTCCTCATAGGTGAAATGAGCTCTATTAGACTAGTGAATTTTCTTTGTCTATACTATGGTCATTTCTAAGTTGCCAAGGGTGATGCAGATATTAAAAGTAAAATTATTGAGAGAGATGAATAAACTTCCTGCTATATATCTTTTCTTTCAAGTTTCAACCCCTAATCAATTAATATTTTAATTTAATATTAATTCTTTTCAAATGTTTTATTTGAAAAATTCCCTTCACCAACAACAAAGATACTGACATGCAACAAATCAAAACACAGTCATTAATATAGTTCTAATGACTTTCTACCTAGGGGACTTTGTCAATCAATGTATGTCTATGATTACTTATACCGATCCACCTTGACAAACACTTTTAAAAATACAGAACATAATATTCTATATAGGTACAGCAATTTTTTGATACTGTAATACCTCTATTACCTGGAGAAAGATGTAGATAAATTATTACTATAAATAATCAAACATAGTTATTAATATATAAAAGAAGTTATTTTTCCAGATGTCTGGGTGGCTCAGTTGGTTAAGGGTCTCCCTTTAGTTCAGGTCAGGATCCCTGGGTCCTGGGATTGAGTCCCACACTGGGCTCCTCCTTGCCCAGTGATGAGCCTGCTTCTCCTTCTGCCTGCTGCTCCCCCTGCTTGTGCACTCTCTCTATCTCTGAAAAATAAATAAATAAAATACTAAAAAAGAAAGAAAGAAAGGAAGGAAGGAAGGAAGGGAGGAAGGAAGGAAGGAGAAAGGAAAGTTATTTTTTCATTAATGGCTTCTCTATGTGGAATTTTCTAAGTATATTGGTTTCTTTAGAACATAACTGAATCTTCACTTTATTACTTTAACTTAATTTCCGATTTATTATGCTATATATATTTTAATTTTGAGACTTGGATGACAGATGATAGAGAAATGATAGATAAATAGATAATGTAAGTCTTGGGGTATAATAGGAAAGCACTAATAAGAGATGCAAAAAATGAAATATTAAGCATGGAATTACTGTTTGTTATAAAATAAACAACATAAACATTAGAATAAAAATGTTTTTCAAGAGTAACTTTTTAAAAAATTTTTGAGAAAACAACAAAACTGCAATAATGCTTGCCACTATCATTACTTTCATTCTCCTTGTATCTAGGAACAAGATGATAGAAAAAAAACAAGAAAAGCTATTAATTTAATTCTCTCCATCAATCAAACAATGGCAAGGAACTGTCCTTTTCTGACTGAGAAAAAGGTTTTGACAGATGAGAAAAGTACCAGCAAAAGACCTAATTTGTTATAAACTGTGTGACTTGTCCTGAAAAGATTCTGTCCCAAGACTCAGCACCCCAGACAATCAGCTGAATGAAATAGCTACTACAGTGAGTGAAAGTATTGACATCTCCCTTCAAAATAGTGCATAAAAAGAAAAAAAACATTTAATAGAAATTATCACTCCTCATTAGGCAAATAATCTGTAAATTTATGCTAAGATATTTTCTTAAAAACATCTCTCCTCACGTGTTATTGATTGTTAAATTTAGAAATCCAACTAAATAAAATTGCATCTAGATAAGGACATTTAAGGAGCAAAATCAATACCTATGAAAATTCAGTGTGAAATATACCCATACATTGAAATAATTAACTCTACATGATGAGATTATGGTGGATATTATTTAACGTTTTCTACTTGTACATTTCCAACTTTATTTAATGAAGACGTGTTTTTTTTAAATTTTATTTATTTATTTGATAGACAGAGATCACACAAGTTGCAGAGAGGCAGGCAGAGAGGGGAGGGGAGAAGCAGGCTCCCTGCCGAGCAGAGAGCCCGATGCGGGACTTGATCCCAGGATGCTGGGATCATGACCCTAGCCGAAGGCAGCGGCTTAACCCACTGAGCCACTCAGGCGTCCCTGAAGACGTGTTTTTATGAGAAAAATATCAACTTTCTTTTAAAGTATTGGTAAGGTTCTTCTCAAACCACTTTATCTTCTCTCTTGTATATATGCATATGTATTTGAAAGTGTTATAATAATAGTAAGAAAGATTCTAGATAAATAAGAGCTACTACTAAAGATGAATATTTTTCAAATTACTTTTTAAAAATATTTATTTTTAAGTAATCTCTATACCCAATGTGGGGCTCAAACTCACAATCCCGAGATCAAGAATTGTGTGCACCACCAACGGAGCCAGCAAGGGGCCTTAATTTCTCAAAATTTTAACTGCATTTTTGCCCCCAAATTATTTGAGGAAGAACTAATAAAAATGTTCCCTGAGATGTATTTGATGCCTAAATATTTTTTAAGTTTATTTATTTTTTATTATGTTATTCACTATATAGTACTTCATTAGTTTTTCATGTAGTGTTTCATGATTCATTGTTTGCAAATAATACCCAGTGCTCCATGTAATCTGTGCCCTCCTTAGTATCCATCACCAGGCTCACCCATTCCCCCACTCCTCTCTCCTCTAAATCTCTCCTTTTGTTTCTCAGAGTCCATAGTCTCTCATGGTTCATCTCCCACTCTGCTTTCTCCCCCTTCATTTTTCCCTTCTCTTAATGTCCTCTATGTTATTCCTTATGTTCCACAAATAGGTGAAACCATATGATAATTGGCTTTCTCTGTTTGACTTATTTCACTCAGCATAAACTCCTCCAGTCCCATCCAAGTTGATGCAAAAGTTGGGTTCTCATCCTTTCTGATGGCTGAGTAATATTCCATGTGTATATGGACCACATCTTCTTTATCCAATCGTCTGTTGAAGAGCATCTTGTCTCTTTCCTTAGTTTGGCTATTGTGGACATTGCTGCTATGAACATTTGGGTACATATGGCCCTTCTTTTCACTACCTCTGTATCTTTGGGGTAAATACCCAATAGTGTTAATGCCCAAATCTAAAGAAATTAATACAAGTCCAGTTAGATTATAATTTGACCACATTTACATTAAAATAATATTCTTTAGGTATTTGTTTAAAGTGTTATTAATACACTATTAATTAGCAGGTTCTTTATGGCAGATACTTATTTTTTGTAAGATACCGGGCATTTCTTCAATATTTCCTGCATCTTCTTTGCATGTATTAAGTAATAACAATGACAGTAACATTAGCAGTAATGTTTTTGGTTTCTGTTTTGTTTTGGTTTTGTTTATGCTTTGCGTCCTAGTCTTCTGCATTATGTAGGTGACTCTCATACTGTTTACTATATAGATAAACGTAGGCCATGTCTCAAGGGGACAGCGGGTACTAAATATTCATTGAATTTCTGCATCTCCCTACTTTCTGAGATCATGGCCTCTTAAATCCTTGTTGTCTTGATTATTAACTTTAACTTTTTATTCTGTCTGCAATGTGAGGTTGTCCAAAGTTTTGTAAACACCTCTTCCTCTTAGCATCTGCTTTCTGCCTGGCTTTTTAGTCTCTTTCCCTACACAAAAACTAGGCAAATGCCTGGGGGGAAAAGCAACTTGCATAAACGTACACTCTCCTATGTAAGCTTCCGTTTCTCCAGGATCTGTGCTTTCATGTGTCTTGGAGATGGTAGAAGCCCTCCATTCTTCAACCAATTTTTGGTTTTCAAACCATTGTTCTCAGGGGGAGAATTTATCTGTTTCAAGCTTCTTTATCAATATCTAAGAGTGGAAATGTCCAAAAATATAATCTTGTTTGCATTTTTTGTTATGTTTTCCAATAATTCCCTCTAGTAAGTGTTCCCCATTTCTCTCTTTTTCTTGAACCTCTGTTTTTAGCCTTTCTCTGGAGTAGAAACTTTCCCTCTAGCTGTAAACATTCTTACTTTTCTGACAACCAAATGAAGAAAAAACTTTGACCTTGTCTCATATTTGAAAATAGCCATTTTTCTTTTCTAAGGCAAGTATCTTTAAAAAAATTTTTTTTCTGCTATCTCCATTTTCTCATATCCAATTTTCTCCCCAAACCTTTCCCCCTGAAATGCATTTTTCCAACTTACCACTCTGCTAAAACAACTCTAGATTACATGGACATTTCCATTCAATTCAAAATCTTTTTTTCTTTTCTTTTTACTTTACTGAAACTCTCAGTTACATGTAAATACCACACCTTCCTTTCTGAAACTGGTTGTCCTTTTAGGTATGTGCCCCACCTCCCCAAGGCTAGTATTTATCCCACTTCACACACTGTCTTCATCTCTCTTTTTCTGCCTCTATATTTAATGCTTATATTTTACAAACCCAGCCCAATGCTCTTCTTAATTTTCCTAATTTCCTTGGGCAATTCCATACTTGCTTTTTGGTTTCAGCTGTCAAAATGCTGGTGACATAAAACCATGCATTTTTATTTCAAGTCTTGGCTAGTGTCCTAATACCACAGTAATCAAGAATAAGGATTCTGGAGATATCACGGGTAGCATGTGAGTCATACTGATAATTACTATTTGTGTAAGCTTAAGCAAATTGATTGACCTCAATAAAATGGGCATATAATAAATTACCTTCTGGAGTGTTTATGGAAATAGTTCTATGTTATCAATATAAGACCACCAAGGACAGATCTGTAGTCCAATAAAATCAAGCTTATTGACTCATGTGATGAGGGTAACAGTTCACTAGAGTTTCCATGGGATGTTACATGAAATAAAGGAGGAGACTGAGCTATTGTTAGTTTGGGGAAGGATGGTATTTAAACAAAATTTAAATGAAGCCATGTAAGTGCATACAGGTGTTTGCATGTGTGTGTGTGTGTGTGTGTCTGTGTGTGTGTGTGTGTGTGTGTGTGTTTGTGAGAGAGTGTTATGAGAATATTCAAAGTAGAGTATACTGGTAAAAAGTTTAGCTTGAATCCATTCTTCCTAGATTCAATCCTAGCTCCACCATTTACATGTTTTGTGACTTTGGGAAATTACTCAACCTTTCTGTGTCCAGTTTCCTCATCCATAATGTGGGATTATTAATATTTCAAAAGGTCATTTGGAACATTTGACATATGGGAAGACTTTTATGTGGAATTATAGGATATGAATTGTTTGTAATTAGACTTTTCACTCAATATTGTACTTGTGAGATTCATCCATGTTGCTCCGTTTGCCAGTAGATCATTCATTCTCCTTATGATTTGATATAAGTTTATGTGATTATAGTACCATTTATTATTTTGCTACTTATGCATATTTGGGTAATTACCATACTATTGCTCTTATAAATAGTGCTGCTATGAGCTTTTTTATACATGTCTTTTGATGCAGAACTGTGAACCTTTCACTTTTGCCTATACCTAGGAATGGAACTGCTAGATTCTAAGTGTAAACATATTTGCTTAGCTGGATATTTCAAACCAGTTTTGAAAGCATTGGTACAATTGGCATTACTACCAATAATGTATAAGTACTCTAGTGACTCCATTTCTTTGCCAATCCTCATACGAGATATTTTCATTTTCACTATTCTGGTAAGTCTACAGTAAAATTTGAGATTCTAATTTGCATTTTCCAAGATAACAAGTAAAGTAGAACAGTTTCACATGCTTATTGATCTTTTGGAAATTTGTGCTTATGAAGTATCTGTTCAGGTTTTTGTCCTTTATCCATTGGTATAATGATTATTTCTTTCATTGAGTTATAAATATTATACCTGTAGTTGTTGCTCCCATACACTTTGATATTGGTCACTTATAGGTTTGTTTCTGTTGTCTGTTTGTCTCCTTTATTTGTCTTAGCATGCGTATTACTTTCTCTAATGCTAGCTGGAAATTTTATATGAAAAACTGAGGATATATCCTCTCCTTACATGGAGGATTTATCCTATACTTTGGCAGCTGGGGCAGAGAACCGAAAGGCAGATGACCTCAAATCCATCAAGGATTGATTCTTGCTGGTTTATAATCTTTGAAAGGTGTCAACTCCCTTTGGTTCACCCGGGCTCTTATGGTGCAGGACTCAAGGGGACATAACTGACAGCCAAGGATGATTCTTAGAAATCCCCTTCTTGTGGAGACTGTAGTCTGTTCCTTCTCTTAGCAACTTCATTCTACTTTGCAATATATTAAGTTCAAAAACTGGCAATCATAATCCAAGGTGTTGAAAGCCAGAAGAGTAGTAATCTTTGGGGTTGGTAGTGGTCAGACAGGGACACAGGAAAGACTTGTGGAGTCTGGATTTAGGGTCATCTCTATCCCCAGGATCCCATTGTCTCAGCCTATCCTTTTTGCCTCAGCCATACCTGTAGCATTGTGTTGAATACAGGGGTTCTCTAGCTATATTTGTATCATTGGAGAGCATGTGTCTCTTCTCTTCTGTCTGGAGCTTATCTGCAGCTGTCACATGGGATAACTATAGGAATCCCCTCAAATATTCTGGAACTTATGCAAATATGTAAATGCAAAGTAGTATGTACCCCTTTTAGCCTTTGCCAATATGAGACAGAAGCCAGTTGCTGGTACTTCTCTTTTCTTTGTTTCATCAAGATAGCTCTGAGGTATATTCACAGTAGCTTTTCAGAGATCCCCAACTAAACTGAGCCCCAGTTACCCACAACAGTAATTAGTTCAATATGCCTTCTTGAATTATATATCCCTCTTTATGGGTTTCACTGTTCTTAGCATCTGCAATTACATTCCCTTTCATTCTTCCCATACTTGACTCCTTACCCACAGTCCCTTGTCTCAGGCTCTGCTTTTCAGGGGAAACCCAAGTTAAATATATTTGTTTATTTGGAAGAAAGTCCTCGGGATGAGATTCTAGAATGGGAATACTATTGATCAGAGAAGAGTCACAGAGAGTCACATCTGATTGCAGGTAAAATTAGAGAATTGATAATCCCTAAGGTATAATAAAAGTGCAATTACTAAGACCTGACCAGTGGTTGATTATAATGAGGTACACATAAAAAGTGAAACACTGGTTTAAGTATTGGTCTGGCATTTAAACAGTATAATGACCATGACAATTTCCTGGGTTGTTAAAGGTTTTAGAAGCCTAGAAGAAGAAAATAGCATACTGAGATTTATGAACTATTAATTCTGCTCACCCTGAAAAAGCCAAAGATCTTCCATGACAACATTTAAAAAGACTCTTCTCTTTCAGCTAGGGGTGGAATGTGTTAAAAATTAGGTCCATAATGTAATTGTAAGAGTGGCTAAGGTCCAGGGAGAGAGAAGGCCCTGCTTTGATATATTTCCCATGGCAATAACAGGGAGTTAATAAAATTCCACCTATTGTAGCCCAGGTGGTAGCACATAAATGACAAAGGCGAGATGGATGCATTTCCTATTCCAAGTGATACAAGGAAAGACACAGAAGGATAAGAAAATAAGGTTACTTGACTTAATAGAGAAAAATAACAATAACTTAAAGGAAGAAGACTGAATTCAACCATAAAAATGAAAAAAGGTAATTATGTATTTATTTATTTACTTACTTACCTACCTACTTACTTACTTACTTAGAGAAGGAGGGGAGGAGGAGCAGAGGGAGAGGGAGAGAAATCTTAAAGAGGCTCCATGTGAGCCTGATGTGTCAGCTAAGCACCTGAGCTGAAATCAAGAGTCAGATGCTTAGGTGACTGAGCCAGCCAAGTGCCCTAGAAAAATGCAATATTTCATCCTGTTTCCAGATCTAAATACTCTAAGGAGACATTTTACAATAAAAGAGGGTGATTCCATCTGGGGAAGGATTTTAAGTGTTACTTCATGTGTACAACCAGTATTACTTCAATCTTCCGCCAAAGGAAGCTAAAGCTGTCTACCAGAATAATCGTGTAGAGGAGTGAAAAAGTCTAGCCTTGGGGTGCCTGGGTGGCTAAGTTGGCTAAGTGTCTGCCTTTGGCTCAGGTCATGATCTCAGGGCCCTAGCACTGAGCTCAGCATTGGGCTCCCTGCTTGGTAGGGAGCCTACTTCTCCCTCTCCCCTGCTTGTGCTCACTCTCTCTCTCTCTCCCAAATAAATAAGTAAAATCTTAAAAAAAAAAAGATAGAGTTTGGCCTTGTTCCCCATTATATCAAATCAGTATACAGAGGAAACACTCAACAAATAGGATGGTTTGTCCTTTGAATGATGAGGGTACCTTATCTAGTCACTCTAAGTACAATGGAGTTTCTTACAGAGTGCTCCTGATGAATGAATGGAGCCTGTTATTGGTTCAAAAGTACAGACTCTGTTTAACAAAGGCCAACCTAATGCTGCTACTGCTGAGGGGCGAACCTGTGAAGATCAGAATCTGATTCTGCACACTTCTTAGCAAGACAAGCCAGTTTCTTGGGGACACAGTGATTACACTGGATATGTTCCATCCTGATGGTAGTGGAGATTTGGTAAGGTAATAAGGTAATTCATATCAACTCTAGATATGGACTTGCCTTTCCTTCTGAAAATAGTTCTATCAGTATCACCATCTGACAGTTCACGGAATACTTGACTTACAAGAGACCCTGATTAACATCACCTTTAAACAAGGAACTTTTTTTATGGTGGGTGTATGGCAAAGAGCACTTAACCAAGTGTTGCATTCATACTTGGCATTACTTAGAAACAGCTAGCCTAGTGTTGTGACAGAATGGTTATTAAATACTCAGCTAAGGGGTGCCTGGGTGGCTCAGTGAGTTAAAGCCTCTGCCTTTGGCTCAGGTCATGGTCCTAGCCACATCCGGCTCTCTGCTCGGCAGGGAGCCTGCTTCCCTTCCTCTCTCACTGCCTGTCTCTCTGCCTACTTGTGATCTCTGTCTGTCAAATAAATAAATAAAATATTTAAAAAATAATAATAATAAATAAATAAATACTCAGCTAAAGTATCTTAGTTTTGGGGTGCTGTCTGCAAGATATAGTACATGCCCGAAGCAAAAAATAAAATGCTGTACAGCATCTATAGTAACGAAAATGCATGTATTTTAACATCAAGGCTTAGAGGGAGGATCAGGTCTTTCAACACCGCTCCCAGTAACATTATAGAGGTCTGTACTTTATGTGTCCACAATTGCATTGAATTATATGGGCTTGTATCCAGTGCGTGTATGTGTGTGTGTGTGTGCGGGGGGTAACTTCCCTATGAGTAAGCAGTAAGAGTTCCCCTGAAGTGAAAGCTGTGATCTTTCCCTGAAAATTTTTGGGTCCCCATGCTGGTTGACCAGCAGGCAGTGAAGGAAGTTACTACATCGTTAGAGTTAATTGAAACTAATTATTATGAGGAACTTATGGTGCTTATTGGTAATTAGTGGTAATTGTAAATGGGCAATTTCTCCACTTGCGTCCCAATAAAGGCAAGGGAATAAAGGGTTTCAATCCTTTGGACTATTCATTTCTCTACCCTAGATGAGGAAATTCTAAAATGGATAGTAGATAATAGATATAATGAATACAAATTATAGTCTCAGATCAGTTATATTTAGTGGGCCTATAATTGTTTTACTGTTCTTTTTGTATGAAATCTTTTGTAGAGATCGTGACCATCTACCACCTTGCAGACTTTGTGATGGTCAGGGTTTCTTTAAGGAAGGACACAAGTGGATCCAAAAGTTCAAGGACTGGGCGAAACACTGATTGGTCTAATGTTTATATTTGGGGAAGGTTACAGTCATCAGCTGAGCCTAAGTATAGGCTGAGAACATAGGACCACAATTTTACTATGTTGATTTCTTTCTGTTTCGGAAATTCTTTTTTTTTTTTACTGCCACATAGGGAACCTACAAAAGTCTGCTGAGCGGTGCCTCATTGGCACAGTCAGTTAAGTGTCTGACCCTTGGTTTGGGCTCAGGCCCTGATCTCAGTGTTGTGGGATTGAGCCCCAAGTTGGCTCCATTCTCAGTGAGTAGTCCATTTGAGATTCTCTCTCCCTTTCTGTCTGCCCCTCCTCTTCATGCTCTCTTTCTCTTTCTCAAATAAATAAATAAATAAATAAATGTTTTTTAAAATCAAAATAAATAAAAAGGTCTGTGCCATTCAAGCATATGCACAAATCTGGAAGTGTTTAGGCACTTCCACCCTTCTGGCAAACCTTGACCAGTATAGAAACAGGTGTGTTAGACAAATATTTTTTAAGTGCACATCAGACCACAATTCCTTGGAGGTTCCTCTGTAGGACTGAGGCTGATTTGCCCACAGTGATAACCAGCTGAGTCTTCAACCATTGGATTGGCTTTCTTTTTCTTATTTCACTATTCCAAATCTTCCCAGTTCTAGAATCTGTGATAATTTTCAAATTAAACTATCTGCATACAACTCCCTGTTTACTGTTCGACTTTTTGGGAGAACATAAGCTACAAAAATGGGAATGTACTACCTCATAATCTGATCATTGTTACACAGAAATAGAGAGTAATAAGTGTACTATTATGCAATAAGAAGTGTGCTTTAAAAATAATACATTCTAGGGGCACCTGGGTGGCTCAGTGGGTTAAAGCCTCTGCCTTCTGTTCAAGTCATGATCCTGGAGTCCTGGGATCGAGCCCTGCATGGGGCTCTCTGCTCCACAGGAGCCTGCTTCCTCCTCTATCTCTCTGCCTGCCTCCTTGCCTACTTGTGATCTCTGTCTGTCAAGTAAATAAATAAAATCTTCAAAAAAATAATACATTCTAACAAATAATAAATTATAATATCATGTTATCTTATGAAACTTCTTATTCTGATAATGGCATCCACTTACTCTTAAAACTTTTCTTAGCTTTCTTGAAAATGGCCAGTTTATTATTTTATATCTTATGAATCCCTGAGATTTTTCTTTTCTCTCTTTAAAAATTGCCACTTAAAAATAATTTCAGATGCTAAAATAATGTTAAGATTTTCGTATACACTGAGAGTCCCCAAAATATTAACAACTTAAACAAACCAAAGGACGATTGTTAAAAAACGGAGATTAATATTGATATAGTAGTATTATCTAATCTATAGACCTTATTCAAATGTCATCACTTACTTACCAGTGTCTTTTATCTAGCCCAGGACCATCCAGGGTCACATGTTACATTTAGTCATCATGGCTCCTTTGTCTCTTCTAATCTGGGTCAGCTCCTTGATATTCCTGGGGGTTTTCTGTGTTTGTGACCTTGACATTTTTTTTTTTAAAGATTTTTTATTTATTTATTTGACAGAGAGAGCGAGCACAAGCAGACAGAGTGGCAGGCAGAGGCAGAGGGAGAAGCAGGCTCCCTGCTCAGCAAGGAGCCCGATGTGGGACTCGATCCCAGGACGCTGGGGTCATGACCTGAGCCGAAGGCAGCTGCTTAACCAACTGAACCACCCAGGCGTCCCGACCTTGACACTTTTAAGTCTCTTTTTAATATCACTTTCTTCCTTTAATCAGATTTGACTTTAAGAACAAGTACTTAAGACTGCCATCAAAACATTCAAAATGGGGGCGCCTCCTTCGGCTCAGGGCTCAGGTTGTGATCCCAGGGTCCTGGAATCGAGCCCCGCATCTGGCTATCTGCTCGGTGGTGAGCCTGCTTCCCTTCCTCTCTCTCTCTGCTTGCCACTCTGCCTACTTGTGATTTCTGTATGTCAAATAAATAATAAATAAAAATCTTAAAAAAAAAACATTCAAAATGCTTCCAGTTCTGTGTTTTTTCTCCAAATTTCCAGAAAAACAGAATTTAAAAGATAATTCAAAAAATGCTTTTTTTAAAAAAGATTTTATTTATTTATTTGACAGAGAGAGACACAGCCAGAGAAGGAACACAAGTAGGGGGAGTGGAAGAGGGAGAAGGAAGCTTCCGGTTGAGCAAGGAGCCTGATGTGGGGCGCAATCCCAGGATCTCAGGACCATGACCTGAGCGGAAGGCAGATACATAACGACTGAGCTACCCAGGTGCCCCTCAAAATGCTTTGTTTCCACTATTGTATTCGTGTTTTCTAACTCTGTGAAAAAATATTCTCAAAGGTTAACTATTACATTTCTAAACATTAACTTCTCTTCCTGTGTCTTTCCATAATTACTTTTTAAGTATTACTGAATTGCCTTTTCTACTACCTTCAGCAAGCATTCTAGATCTTCACTTTCTTCTTATGCTGTTTAATTATTGCCAACGCATTTCCTACCCATTTCTTTACCCCCCCAAAAAAAAGTTTTTCAATAAATATGTATTGGTCAAGTAATATTGATCACTCTTTAAACATGACAGTAGAGCAGAACAAGAGAAATAGAAATACTGTCCCTGTGGACTTCACATTCCAGTGTGGGAAGAAAAATCAGATAGAAACAAGCAAACAGGCCATCGGTATTGGCTCTTAAAATAGGGCATCAGGGAATATCACTGAAAATTAGGAAGGCAAGCAGTAACTAAGCTATTAAATGATTTATATACATAGACAAAAATGGAGATTTAAACTATCCAGGATATTACAGAGTAATAGACAAAAATTTCTATGTATGTGAAGTAAAGTCCAAAGGCAATGCGTGTACTTTAAATCTCTCTCTGTCTTTGTATCCTACCGTGTAGACTCCAACATGTGGGCTCCCCTGATGGCTTTCAATTGTGTTCGGTCATACACAAGGAAGGAGGAGAGGGAAGTCTGGGTAACTTGTATTGGCTCCCTGGACTCCATCTTACCTGAGCACCTATGAGAATAACCAGCCTTCAATTGAGAGCACTTTACAGAAGAAATGTTTCAGGAGAAAACGAGGTTTCTGTTAAGATATGATGATTGGCTATGGAAAAGCCTGCTAGCTGTCTACCAAGCTCTCTGTTCACTTCTTCCTAACACCCAACAAGTAGACTCCATTTCCCAGACGCTTATGAAGCTCTGTGACTAAGTTAAAATTAGGGGGAAGATAAGGATATCATGTGACTCTTTTCTACCTCTGGCCCATGACAACTTTCAATTCATGCCCTCTCTGCCCATTCCCCCTCCAGCTACCCAGGATGGATGAAAGAAGACAGGGCTTCTGTCATCTTGAGAACTCAATGTGAAGAATGTCTACTAAAACCCTGCTCAATGCAGATGCCATTAGTGAGCAAGAAATAATTATATTATGCTTGAACCACTGTGCATTTTGATTTGCAGTCTACAATTAATTGTCAGAGGACTTAGATTATCACAGCTAATTCATAGAGAAACACAAATTTGAGGAGTTAGGGTAGTGCTTAAAATATGCAATTGGCTTGGCTTGATATGAGGTCTGTTAAGAGAAGAGAAAGAAGATGTGGAGCTGAAGAGGCATAAGAACACTGGTGAGAACGGGGTATTTGCAGGATTTCTAATGAAGAAGCCCAGGTGAGTGACCTCCCAGTGCAATGTCAATTAATTAAGATTTCACACCCTGGTCAAATCCATCTTTTTTAAAAAGACATTTTTTGTTTATTTTAAAGAAAGAAGAAGATTGTGAGTAGGAGTAGGGCAGAGAGAGAGGAAGAAAAGCAGACTCCCTGTTGAACAAGGAGCCTGATGCAGAGCTTGACTCCAGGACCTTGAGAGCATGAGCTGAGCAGAAAACAAGAGTTAGAGGCTTAACTGACTGAGTCACCGGGGCTTCCCTAGTCAAGTCCATTTTTAAAGGCTGCAGACCACATGACTTCCTGGGATTGTCTCAGAGATGCTGCATATTCCACAGGCCCAAATCTGAATTCATGGCCTTTCTACACAATTCTCCTGTGACTTCTATCTTGTAAAATGGTCACCATCCACATAGTTACTCAAGTTGGATATCCCTGAACTACAAAAGTAGCATCTTCCAGCCTTATTACCACCACCCACTTCCTCCAAGAATCTTCACTTTAAAACACAAATCTAATCAAATGACTCCATCTTTTCTTTCCTTCTTCCGAGTCCCCACCCTATTGTGATGAGCCATAAATGCTTGTCTTTTCTCAGAAGCTAAATTTAAATTTTTTCCATGGAATTTCTGGGATTGTATAATATGATCCTTTGCTTCTCAAAGATGCTATACACTTTTAATTCAGGGTCTTTGGTTGTGCTATTATTTCTGCCTTAGGTGTTATTTCTCCACTTGTGACTCACCTCCCACACCTTAGGTCTTTAGGACACTTTCCTTGAAGTCAGACTAATGTACATTCTTTTTTTTTTTTTTTTAAGATTTTATTTATTTATTTGACAGATGGAGATCACAAGTAGGCAGAGAGGCAGGCAGAGAGAGAGAGGAAGGGAAGCAGGCTCCCTGCCAAGCAGAGAGCCCGATGTGGGGCTCAATCCCAGGACCCTGGGATCATGACCTGAGCTGAAGGCAGAGGCTTTAACCCACTGAGCCACCCAGGCACCCACTAATGTACATTCTTATAGAGCCCTAAACTTTTTCATTTGCAGAAATCCTTGTAGTGATGAATAGATGTTCCATATTTGTATAACTGATTTAAAAGTAGATCCTTTTGAGAGCATAAATATCTGTCTTGTTCACTATTTGCCTTGTTCACTATGTGTTGAATAAATTCAAAACTCGCATCCCTTCCAGATGGCCCCTATTGTTTCCTCCACAGTTTTGATCTCCTTTTGCAATCTCTGAAGTGGAGTTAGAAAAAAACAAGGAAACCTCAATGACTACAAGCGGTACAGGTGTTTTAAATCCACAAGTAAGTGCTATAAAGAATGTTGGGGGGTTACATGGCAGAGCATTGTGGTTCTTCAGGGCAGGCTTGACAGGCAGCACTGCAGGGAGGATTATGCCTTGAGATAAATTTTGCAGAAAAAGAGCAACATGATTTGACAGAAAGAATTAGGATCAGAAAATTCCCAAAAGGGAAAATGTGTGGATTCATTCACTCTGCTAACATAGTTATGGGCAAAGAAGGATAAATAACCATAAGCTCCTCTATCAGATGCTAAAGATACACAAGAGAAAATGAACAACAAATCTCACTAATGAAATGTGAGAAGTTCTCTGTACAGTTATGTGGTGTATTATATTGCTTTTGGCTGAACAACTGAATAAAGAGGCCAATATTTTAAGAGTTTATTTCTTCCATTTCATAGGAAGTTCAGGTTAGGCAGTTCCAGATCTGTTCAGAGGCTCAGTGGTAGGTCTCCTGCAATGCAATTTTGAAAGCCTTCTGGTCCTACTTGTGTGGGGATGGAACTAGTGCCAGGTTTCATCTTCTGATAAGAAAATGTCCAAAGGATTTCTCTGTTGGGGGAGGTCATTGAAAATATTTGACCTCCAATTGACCCCCAAGCTGGACCCAAACAATTGGAGGCTTCCCACCCCCTTTGCCTCTTCTTGAAATATGCATTCCACTTACATTTCTTGCTCCCAGGTGCTGCCCCAAGGACACAGCTTTGAGATAGAACTGTGATGTTGAGACTCCCTGGATGCCATACATGACTGAACCCAGGTAAAGCCTCTCTATAAGCTTTTAAGATTCTGGTATTTGAATGCAGAGATGTATTCATCTTCTGGCCACTCAAGACAAGCATCATAAATAAATTCCCTTGCTTATTATACCTGCCACCTACCAATCTGGAGTGGTTTGCCTCTTTCTTTGGTCTCTCCCTGTCCCCACATATGGAGACCAGTTTCAGATTACACCCAGGAAGCTCTCTGGTTGTGAAGCAACAATCTGTGAGCCAGCCAGGAGACAAGGAAAAAAACAAAACAAAACAAAACAAAAAACAAAAAGGAGGGGTGTTCTTTGGGAAAAAGGCATCTGTAGATGACATTCTGCTTTGGACATTGACCTCTATGTGGTGAGAGATTGCCGATATGCCCAATGTTTGTGGACCACCATGTGAGTATGGGAATCCCCTGAAAATGCCAGCTGCTTTAATGCACTTGTTTGAGGAACTGCTTAGTACACTATGATGAAAAAGGGAAACTCATGCCTGGGTCAGGGAAAGGGGGCTGCCCTCTACTGCGGGCAGTTCGACTAAACACTGATGCCCAACTAGACGCTGAAAATCAAGTTAAAAAATTGGAAGAAGAGCTGAGACTAGAGAGTGACATGAGGTGTATGCTACTTAGCTAGATTTGGGGTTCTCAGACAGGGTGAGAGAGCAGGATGATAAGTTCAGAGACCTTAGCATGCCATTTTGCAAGGCTAGCAGTTCATAGGCTTCCTCAGATTAAGATCTGAGCAGTGTGACAAAGCCTGATTGGGACACTGAAAGGCGGAATCTCACAAAAAGTGACGAAAAGGAAGGGGAGATGATATGGTGATTGATGGGGAACTGGACAATACCCCATGCTATCTGACCCCCAACATAAAAAAAAAAACAAACATAAAATAACATTTACCCCAAGACATGTAGGAAAAACTTACATTCTTTCTCTGTCCCTTGAAGTTGTATATCTTATCATGTCTTTGAAATATAAACACTCCAGCTGATAACCAAAACATTGCTCACAGAGACTAAAAAAAGATATGGGGGTGAGGGGGTAGGGTAGTACTTTTGAAAATACAGACTACAGTAGGAGTTCCCTTTTGCCCAAAAGCCTAGTCCACAACCTCCATGAGTTACAAACCAGTGAAAATCTTTAGCCGTATGAGTGGGTACCTACTTCATGGACATCACTTTTAAAATGAAAGCTGTGGGTTTTCTGTTTGTGTCTGTTATGATGTATGTTGCATATATAAAATTATTTTT
>RCUC01169297.1:0-71836 GCA_003697995.1 Taxidea taxus jeffersonii | reverse complement strand
GTGATTGTTACTGTATATTGTCTCTGTTCCTTTCTGATACTACTTTTAGGGCCTCTCTTTGCTTAGAGGACCCCTTTCAATATTTCCTGTAGAGCTGGTTTAGTGTTTACACACTCTTTCGGTTTTTGTTTGTCCTGGAAGCTTTTTATCTCTCCCTCTATTTTCAATGATAACCTAGCTGGATAAAGTATTCTTGGCTGCATGTTTTTCTCGTTTAGTGCTCTGAATATATCATGCCGGTTTTTCTGGCCTGCCAGGTCTCTGTGGATAAGTCTGCTGCCAATCTAATATTTTTACCATTGTATATTACAGACTTCTTGTCCCGTGCTGCTTTCAGGATTTTCTCTTTGTCGCTAAGACTTGTAAATTTTACTATTAGATGGCGGGGTGTGGGTCGGTTCCTATTGATTTTGAGAGGTGTTCTCTGCACCTCCTGGAATTTGATGCTTGTTCCCCTTGCTATATTAGGGAAATTCTCTACAATAATCCTCTCCAGTATACCTTCTGCTCCTCTCTCTCTTTCTTCTTCTTCTGGAATCCCAATTATTCTAATGTTGTTTCGTCTTATGGCATCACTTATCTCTTGAATTCTCCCCTCGTGGTCCAGTAGTTGTTTGTCTCTCTTTTGCTCAGCTTCTTTATTCTCTGTCATTTGGTCTTCTATATCACTAATTCTTTCTTCTGCCTCATTTATCCTAGCAATAAGAGCCTCCATTTTTTATTGCACCTCATTAATAGCTTTTTAAATTTCAACTTG
This sequence comes from Taxidea taxus jeffersonii, assembly GCA_003697995.1. NCBI lineage: Eukaryota > Metazoa > Chordata > Mammalia > Carnivora > Mustelidae > Taxidea > Taxidea taxus. Next base: position 71,079 of record RCUC01169297.1, on the reverse strand, counting down.
ATTAGACTTTAGTTCTTTTGTTTCTCCAGAAAGGCTTTTATTTCTCCTGACTGGGCTTCTCTAATATCTTCCATGCCTTTTTCGAGCCCGGCTAGAACCTTGAGAATCGTCGTCCTGAATTCCAGATCTGATATATTACCAATGTCTGTATTGATTAGGTCCCTAGCCTTCGGTCCTGCCTCCTGTTCTTTTTTTGGTGGTGAGTTTTTCCGCCTTGTCATTTTGTCCAGATAAGAATTCGCTCTTCTCCTTGTTAAGTGAACTTGGTCTTGGCTGGATTTCTTTGATCTTCTGGGGGAGGGGCCTGTTGTAGTGATTCTCAAGTGTCTCTGCCCCAGGCGGAATTGCACCGCCCTTACCAGGGGCCGGGCTAAGTAATCCTCTCAGGTTCGCTTTCGGGAGCTTTTGTTCCCTGAACGCTTTCCGTAGAGTTCTGGAGGACGGGAATGACAATGGCGGCGTCCCAATCTCCGCCTCAGAGGAGCCGAGAGCTAGGGGCCCCAGTCTTCAGTGCGCCTTTTAGAAAGTGGTCGATTTTCTGTTTCTAGAATTGTTGCTTTTCTTCTCTTCGATCTCCTGTTGGATTCGTAGGTGTTCGGAATGGTTTGATAGGCTATCTAGCTGATCTCCTGCTGCCTGATGTCGTCTCAGCCTGCTACTTCTCTGCCATCTTGACTCCTCCCCCCACAAATGTACTTTTTTTTTTTTAAGATTTTATTTATTTGTCAGAGAGAGAGAGAGAGAGAGAACAAGCATAGGCAGACAGAGGCAGAGGCAGGCAGAGGCAGAGGGAGAAGCAGGTTCCCTGCCGAGCAAGGAGCCCGATGTGGGACTCGATCCCAGGATGCTGGGATCATGACCTGAGCCGAAGGCAGCTGCTTAACCAACTGAGCCACCCAGGCGTCCCTGTACTTCTTAATCCCCATCACCTATTCTACCCATCCCCTCACCGCCTCCCCCTACCCATCCCCTCACCGCCTCCCCCTACCCATCCCCTCACCGCCTTCCCCTATGAATCCTTGGCACCAAGTACAAAATAAAAAGCTTCTTTCTAGTTCAAAAAACTTCCAATACCACTAAGACAATGGGGAAATGTTTTAGGCAGCATGAGGTTTCTTTTTTTTGTCCCTAAAGTCTTACATACTAGGTACCTACTCATTCTTTGAGGCCATGAAGCCAACTCAGCCCAAGAATATTTTGAAAGGAAGAGTGCACATTTTGAGTAGGCCCTCTGTTTGATTATAAAACCACTTGTTGGAATTCCAATTAATAATTTGAAATTATGCTCTCCTCTGCTCAGCCAGAAGCAAGGCAGTAAAGAATTAAGAAGTTTTTTCAGTATTACCAAATGAAAAGGAAACAGGTTATTTACTCTGAGAATATCTGCATCACTAGGGCTGTTATATGATAATAATGGTTGTAATGCAGCTAAGAAACTACTGGCCCTAAAAAAAAAAAAAAGAACTCTTGTGTTATCAACCCCCACTTTGGGCTCTTCTGAGGTCATTTGGATCCCAAGCATTAAAAAAAAAAAAAAAAGTTGACTGCTACTTATGTGGAATTCAAATTCACCATTCTGGTACTGTTTTTTACTTTGAAGAGTCTTGCTAAGAATCGGGTGTTATTGTAAGCATACAATAAATTGTATGCTTTATATTTTATTAGAACCCTCAGATTTAATAAGGTTTTTACCTTATTAGGGTACCCATTTTATGGGTGAAGACATTAAAAATTCAAGGTGGCCTTATTAGTGATTATTTCATAATTCAAACTGAAATGAACTTAAAGTCTTTTCCATTAAATCTTGAAACTTCTTTTCATATCCTTGTTTTGTTTTTTTTTTTTAAACAGTATTGCACAGAGGGAGCACTGAGTGGCTCAGTCAGTTAAGCATCCACTCTTGATTTCTGCTCAGGTCATGATCTCGGGGTCATGGGATCAGGCCTGGTGTGGGGCTCTGCACGCATCAGGGAGCCTGCTTGATATTCTCTCTCTCCCTCACCTGCACTCATGAGCGCATTCTCTCCCTTTCTTTCAAATAAATAAATAAATCTTTAAGCAATATGCACAGATTGTTTTACAACCAGTCTTATGTAATATTTTGGACTCTCACTCTTGGTGTCCTCTTTTTACAAAGTTTAAAAAATCAAGTATTCATAATTAGGATGAATGTAATTTGCCATCTTAGAAATTCCACCAGCCAAAACCCATCTAAAGGCTTGCTGACAGAAATTTTCTTTTTGCTAAAATGCATCTGCTAGCTAACATAAAGACCACTAGTGAGAAGCCACTTCATCAAGTCTGTTCACTGACTAAACTTGTTTCTCCATTGCAAATTCTTAGATTTATGAAAGCCTTGAGTTCTTTTGAGGGATTACATAAAGTATTCCTCTGTGTTTTAACAATGTCCTAGCAGTGTTTTGAAGAGATACTATACTTTTCTTTCTGTGGCTTCATTTATCTGACATTGTATGACATTTTTAACAATTTGGGTTTTATTTTTATTTTTATCTGACATTGTTTTAATGTAATGGACTCTTATAGCTTGAGTTTTTAGCTTCTTTTTATTGTTGCAAAATCAGTTGCTGCTACTTCAGATTATTTTCCGGTGAAGATACAATATTTGCACCAGGTGTAATTTTCATTTATATTTCATGTTGCATTTAGTGAAAACACGGGTACTCTAGAATAACCTGCTTTTGAGTTTGTATTCTTAATTAATATATTTACTCTGTATTGACACTTAAACTCATTGAAGCCAAATTTTTTATTAGAAGATGAAATTATTTGGTCTTTTATTTCTTGCCACAATTTCATTTTGGTTTGGAAAAAGAATGCTATTTGAGTCTAACAAAATATCTTGCGGTTATTAAGCATATTTATGTATAGTAAACTTTAAATAATTAGGAAATTATTTAAAAAATCAACTTAGTCTATTGAATTTTCAGTTAATAATGATTTAAGCATGTTCATAAGGTGAAATACCTCTGTTATTTAGTGTGATTTATATTATTCACAGTGGAGCTCTGTTAGTTGAGTGTGGGTGACGATATTTTGACATGGTGGGATGTAGATTACTGAGATGCCAAGACCTTGTGTATATGTCTGTTTTACTCACTGAAACCATCCTGCAAGTATCTGTGAAATGGCTGAGGGTTAGCATTCCATATGTACTTGTGGTTGATGTTTCAGAAATACAAGCAAGATATTTTGCAGACGTCTGTGAGCTTCTTGGATTGAAAGGATCTTCTAAAAAGTGTTCTCAGCTGCTCAGATTGTTTACGGATTCAAATTTTAGAGAACAAAATTCCGTAAAGCCACTGGCAATATCATTAAGTCCACTACCACTGTTACAGTCAGTCTTTTTGCATGGTTCAGTTAAGTTCACTTCTGAAATACTAGCCAGTTTTCATTTACTAGTTGAGGTATTGTCACAATAGCATAAGTTCTTCCATTCTAGGAATGTTAACTAACAATAACTTTTTCTTTTTCTTTTTCTTTTTTTAAATTTTATTTATTTATTTATTTATTTTATTAGAGCATCAGGGCATCGGGCCTTATCCTCTTGGAAACCATTCTTTTTGGGTCTCTGCTGCTATACTTTCCAGTAAGTAACATAATTGAATTTTAAAAACAGCCATTTGTTTTATTTCGCTCAGGCAGTAAATTTTATGTATGTGTATGTGTATTTATATATATATATATCTGTATGTACGTGCATATGTTTATATAAGTGTATATGTATATATATTATAGTATATGTAACTATTCATATATATATTACTTTTTTATATATCTATATACAAGTTTATATGCCCATATCTATATATAATAGACATTTAAAGTAAAAAAGTAAAGTGGAGGTAATCATACTTTTCTTCCCAAATTTGTGAGGAGGGTTAATTGCTTAAGTGAGTTAACATAAAAAAGGCGTGCTTGATTTGTATGCTTGCCATATACATATGTGTATACATATAAATAGGGGTTTCCTTCTTCCCTCTCTACTTGAATCAAAACCATGAGACACGCCAACAAGTTTGTGCTGAAAAATTCCAGTTGTTACATACAAAAATAAATAGGTGTGTGGTATTATAGCATAGATAATCCTAGTAGACTCTTCCTATCACACTAGCAACCTTTCTGTAACTACAAGGTAAGTACTAATTTTCCTAATTTAATTCAACCAATTTATATTCAGCAGTTATTGTGTGTTAAGCACTTATGCTAAACTGGGAATTTTTTGTGAGTGAGAGAAACTGGATTTCTCCTCTCAGGAAACTTATAATTTACAGAATGAGATGAGCCAGTACAGGCAATTACAATATAATTGAAAAAAGCCAAGAGGCTATGGAGGCCAGGTGCTGTGGAGACATGTAGGAGAGACAGCTAAGTCTAGGGAATGAAATATCACTCAACTGAGATCTGAAAGATGAGTAGATGTTAGAGAAGAAAAAGGTAGGGCTTCCAAGGCACCATATTCTTTTTGGGTTACCTCTTACCTCACTAGCTGCTCCATTTCAGCCTTCTTTGCTGATTCTTAATCTTTTTTCCCACCTCTTAATACTTAAGTGTCTCAGGCATCACTCCTAGTAGAGCTTTTCAGATTCTACATTCTCCCTTAGTGATCTCATCTAGCCTCAAAGCTTAAATACTATTTAAATTCAATGACTCCCAGATTTGTATCTCTAGCTTAGACCTTTCCCCTGATCTCCAAACTCATATTCAATTACTTACTCTACAACTCTATGTGAGGGTCCACCAGAATTCCCTACCATGTTCTTAACTGAGATACTTGGTCTCCCACATCCCTAAAGTCAGTCTCCCTATCTCCATTGATGACAATCCTGTTCCACTAGTTACTCAGGCTAAAACTTGGGAGTTGTTCTTGACAACTTTGTTTTTCTCACATCCATCAGAAACCTTCCAAAACATAGCAAAAACCCAGCCACTCCCTCTACCTCATTCAGTGCTACCATCCTGGTCTAAACCCCAATCAGCCTCTTCTGGATTATTGTCATAGTCTCTCCCTGGCCTCTGTCCTTCCACACTAACCCCCCATGATCTGTCTATTTTCAAAGTATCAGCTTGTTGTAATGCCCAAGTTAGACTATGCCACACCTCAAAACGCTTGAAAGGTTCACAATTCTACTTATAGTAAAAGCCAAAATTCTTAGAATGAGCTCCAAGATCTAACATGATTTGGATCCTGCCCCTCCGTTACCCCATTTTCTAATCTTTTTCCCCACTAAGTGTTTATAGGGTTCTTGATTATTCAAGTCTTCTACTTCTTGAATTATATTTATTCTGAAGATAGAAATTTATTTGGATATAATATATTAACTTTTTCTATAAAATCATCCGTGTTACTGAAGTTGTCTAATTTGCTAATATGGAGTTATGCATGGTAATTAATAACAGAAGCAATATAACACAAAGGGTCCTTATCATGCATGGGACTGTTTCTGTATAAATGGCAAGTTGTATATCATAACATTTCATTTTCCCCATAGAACTATCAGAAAGATGTTTAACCCAAGTTATAGGATCACCCATTTAGGAAGTAAAGACCCAAATGACTTCACTAATCTGAATAATAATCATCAGAGTATCTGTTGTTGCAGTCACCATCATCTTTTTCCTGAACCTCTGCTATTTAAAAAATATATTTTCTACCCAGTAGCCAGAGGGCATTTTAAAATGCAAAATCTAATCTGTGACTATTTCTATAGCTAGCTTCCCAGTGTTCTTAGAATAAAGATCAAAACCCTTGATATGGTGTATGATGTTATATATAGTGAGGTACTTGCCCACCTCCCCAGCCTCATCCAATACCACTTTTCTTCTCACTTTCTGCCCCCACCTATTCTGACCTTCTTTCAGTTCATAAATGATACATAATCTCTCTCATGGTGGTATTATAATCACTCCCCAAAAATGTCCACTGTCCTAATCCCTGGAACCTATAAATATGTTACCTTACATGGAAAATGGGACTTTGCAGATGTGATGAAATAAAGGACTTTGAGATAAAGAGATTATCCTGGATTATGTAGATGGGTTCAAGGGTCCTAAGTGAGAATGAGAAGCAGGAGAGAGAGAATCAAAGAGAAAGTATCATGAAAAAGATTGGACTGGCTCTTGCTGGCTTTGAAGATGGATGAAAGAAGCCACAAGCCAAGGGATTCAGGCAGTCTCTAGAAGCTGAAAAAGGTAAGGAAACAGATTCTTCCCATGAGCCTCCAGAAAGAACACCTTAATTTTAACTCTGTAAGATCCATTTTGAACTTCTAAATTCCAGAACTGTGAGATAATAAATCTTATTGTTTTAAGCCACTGAGTTTGTCATATGTTACAGCAGCAATAAGAAATGAATACACCTCTTGATACAGGACATTTTCACATGCTTTTCCTTCGGAAAGGGTCCTCTTATCTTCCTCCTCCCTGCCATCTTACCACTTCTTCTGCCTAACTAACAACTTGTCTGGTCATCCTTCAGATTTCTACTGAAATATCATTTTTTTTTAAGAGAGCTTTCTTTCCTTGAATCCCAATCAGAGTCAAATTCCTTTTAGTAGTTTCTCATGGAATCCCACTCTTTTTCTTGACAACCCCCATCTCAGTTTGTAAGTGTACATTCACAAGTGCCATTATTTGATTAATGTCATTCTCCTGCACAAACTCTAGGTCTTTGAAAATAAGGAGATGATACACTTTTTTTTTGCTCACAGTCGAGTACCTGTCACCATAGTTGAAGCACAGTCAGTTTGCAGTGAGTGAATGAATGAGGTTATGCTTGAATGAATTTAGACCTGGACTCCAAACTAGTGGCTATTGTCCTATTGAAGTAGCCTCCAAAGAATCTACTTGATGGTGGAAGACTAAGAATAATGATCCTTATTAATATTACTTTATTTAGTGCTAACAGGTAGTAAAGCACCTTTTTTTAAAGATTTTTTATTTATTTATTTGACAGACAGAGATCACAAGTAGACAGAGAGGCAGGCAGAGAGAGAGAGAGGAGGAAGCCCCAACGTGGGGCTTGATCCCAGGACCCTGGGATCATGACCTGAGCCAAAGGCATAGGCTTTACCCCACAGAGCCACCCAGGTGCCCCAGTAAAATACTTCTTAATGGTATTTTGAGATGTTAGCAAAATTTCATTTTATTTTTATTTCTAAGATTCATATTTGTTCAAATCAAGTGGTTATATTAATGAACATGGATCTAAAATCTAGGAAAGAATCTTAAAGCCTCTCAAATGGATGAAGTACTCTAGAAAATAAGAATATTTGAAAGAAGAGTAAGTTTTATGCTGCTAAATGTTGAAGGCAGTTTTAAAAGACCCTTTCATTGACTGGTGTACAATTTTAAAAGATATCTAATGGACCTGTACATATGTTGATGTCAGACACAGAGAAAAAAAGAGGAAAGAAATGGAAATTTAAGAGGAATGTAAAGATAGCACTTCTGCTTCATAATTCTGATATACATGAGAGGGAAAAGAAAAAACAGAAAAGAAGACTTACCAAAAAAATTCTGTCTAACAGAAACCTTATTATATTGACTTCATGCTTAATTAGCTATCTATTTTGTCCTTTATAACATATATTTTTCTGTAACTGCTTGAGATATAAATATATAGTTCCCAAGTTTATACTGTGTACCTTGGTTTCAAATAAGTTAGTGTTCATGCTCTGAAGACAGAAGGGGTCAGTTTAATTAATGAAGGTTTGGATGGAGCATAAGACACAGGGGAAGAAAGGAGATTAAAATATACTATTGATTGAGTCTGGTAAGGAAAGTAATTTTATTTTAGATGAGAAAATGAGAGATGATATATCAGAAATTGATAGGAAACTTTTTCTACATAGAGTCTGTATATGTGCATGGGTACATGTGCATAAAGCATTCTTGAAAAGAGGAGTAAGTAATTTGGTTATTGGACCAAGGCTCATTGACTTCCCTGGGTTTTGCAGAAATGAACTTTGTAACTTTTGGCTATACTTTATGCTGCAAGGAAGATCTCTGTATTAAGTGATAAAGATGATTCAGTAAACCTAATATAGCCAGAAAGTCTAATCATGTGATGATATAAATGTGACCTATACTTTCCTTATTTATTAAATATCTTACCTACTTTCTGTGTTCCTGGTGTGGTCCTTACCAAAACTGCTTATGAAAGTTTTATGGGGGTTATAGTTTTTTATCATTGTTGTTTAAAGTGTGTTTGAATAAAGGAGAATTGTTTTCAGGGCTGGGTAACTCCATGGAAGGAGGCTTTGGGTATTCACTGTTCTGCTGAGTTGTTATGCAATGAGCCTTTTCTTCTTTTTATGCTGCATATTGTTGTTCCGATTTGCAAGAATTAAGGTTATTTTTGCCTTTTCTAAGCAATCTTAGACTACAGACGATTTCATAACAATGCTTATATTGGAAAGTCCAAATTAGAGATTATCATCATTGTGCAGATGAGGACAAACCAAAATCTGACTAAATTTAGCATTGTTATAATTGGATAGCAGAGACTGAAAGCATTTAAAACATTTTCTTACAGATTCTCAAAAGAGACTCATGATTTGAAGTCCATACATTTGTGAACAAATGATTAGTCTTCATAATCATCTAAAAACTTTAATATAATTTATAGAAGAGAGAAAAAAAAGAACTTTAAAATATTAACAAAACTATATTCTACCTGCTAAAGTACATAAAATCACATTTTTATGGATTAGTAAATCATTTTAAGTATTAGGGAGTCTAAAAGCTAGTTTTTTTTTTTTTAAGATTTTACTTATTTATTTGACAAACAGAGATCACAAATAGGCAGAGAGAGAGAGGAGGAAGCACGCTCCCTGCTGAGCAGAGAGCCCAACGTGGGGCTTGATCCCAGGACCCTGGGATCATGACCTGAGCCAAAGGCAGAGGCTTAACCCACTGAGCCACCCAGGCGCCCCTGGAAATTAGTTTTTGACTTGACAAAACCACCAGTTTCAGCTAATTAGGTGAATTTTTTCCCTGTAACCTTGATTAACTCTTGGGTTGGCTGATGAGCCTTTCTGTACCCATACATGTGTAAATAAATAAATGCTAATTTTCATGTCATTTCCCTACTCCACCCCATACCCGAAAATAAAGAACTGCAAAATATTAGAACAGGAAGGAACATCAGACCCAACTTAGTCTTTGTTCAACCTCTATTTTGCAAATGAAAGGAGAGTCGAAGAGAAACTGCAACTTATCCAACTTCTCTCAACTAAGTAGTGAGAAAGCCAAGATTAGAATCTAGTCTCTTGACTCCTGGTCTAACACTCCTTTCATTCTATGACAGTACTTGTGATAGAGGGATGAACGTATGATTGAGATAACATTAGACAAGATAATCAGGAATGCCCATGTTCTACCCCCTCCTTCAAGCACCTTTCTTCATTTGGTCTCCAAAGAAATAAAAGGCAAGAGGATAAAACAGGGAACCAATTTAAAATAGCTTATGGTTTGATTGTAAGACCCAGTGTAAAACTGCTGTGAACATGTTGTTGAACCGCATAATGTTTCTGATACTGAACCATATTACTTTAAAAAATGGCTATTTTATATTTGAACCTAACAAATAACCCTACAGACCATATCAGGTTGGTTTCAATGGCTCAGGACCTAAGACCACTTTTTTTATGATCACCCAAAGCCTGAAACTAAAACTCAGGGTTTGTTTTTTGTTTTTTGTTTTTTATCTCCAGTGTAGAGCACACAACATTCAGAAGCACAGGAAAAATAGGAGCATATTGTTCTGAGCACAGAGCTTAGGGGGAGGGAAATAAAGGACAGAGAGTTGAAAGCAGGGAAGGAGAATAAGAATGTGACCGTGAGAATATAGTTAAAGCAGCTGAGCTTTTAATCCACTATTAATATAACTATTTATTTTAAAGCTCAAGTTAGCCTAAATTTGCCCAGTGGAGCCCCTTTAAGCTGGCTCCTTCTTTCTTTTCATATTACCCCATTATCCTGAGCACTTCCCGGCATTCTAGTTCAATAGATAGTACTTTCCCTAGCTCAGCCCTGGAATCAGCCTTTTCTCCAAGGACCCCTGGTTCTTTTTTGGAGAGAAATGGTAGCAGTTCAGCACTGAGACGAATTTACTTCCACTATGACAAACATAGGGCACCAAGTTCCCAATTTTACAGGCCAATGTTTCTCAAACCTCAGTTATCTAGGGGCTTTTGTAAGGAGAATTCCCCTCAACTCAAAGATAACATCCTTAAAACACAGTTTTTTTAAGCTGATCTAGACTGCATCTTACTTGGTGTCATTTAGATCCATTAGGATGAATCCAGAGCAAAAGGGAAAAAGTAAATTGGAAGGAAAGTTAAATACTCATGAGCTTAGTAGTACTGTAAAGAAAACAGTAGTGTGGGAATAGTCATTTCATGCCAAGGTAGCTCAGAGTATAGGAATAGAAGACTTTTCTCTCTCTCTCTCTCTCTCTTTTTTTTTGTAAGACATATGCTTATGTGCCTTCCAGTAGGGAGAGGAGCAGGGGGAGAGGGAGAGGATCTCCAGCAGACTCTGTGCTGAGCATAGAACCTAGCATGGGTCTCAATTCCAAGACCCTGAGATCATGACTGAGCTGAAATCAAGAGTTGGATGTTCAACTGACCGAGCCACCCAGTTGCCTAGAAATAGAAGACTCTTAATCCCCAAACTGCTTGCTAATTTGGGGAATATTGGTTAAAATATTGAGATTAAAAGACAAAACCAGACTACCTCCTTCAAGGGAGCTTAACGATTGTGCCACTAAGACACTTTGTTCCCTTTTATAGGATAGGTTAGAGGAAAGAAGAAATGGTTATAAATATTCTGGAATTCTGTGCAATTCCATTTATCCCTTTGTTCCTATATTCTTCCCTCAGCCTACCAGAGAAAAGACTGATTGTTGGTGGGTTTGGTCTTTTACTCATAAAAGCATGGAGGCTAGCCAGTATGCATATTCCAGGGTATCTGGTTAAGAATCTTAGATCAGTGAGTGATATGTCAGGAATTAAGTAATTATCTTCCTGTACCTCAAAGAGTTTTAATAAACCGAGAGAGCCTTAAATCATTGGGAATTTGACCCTTGGCTTTAGTTTGTCAGTGAAAAAGCAACAGTGTTTACATTTTTGCTAAATTACCAATTAGACTGTATTCCTCTTAAAAATACTATGTTGATTGTTTGAAATGTAATAATTACTACTACTTCCAAACTAGGCACAAAGAAAAAATCATAACCAAACAACCAAAGTCAGTATCATCCAGAAATAATCACTGTATACATTTGATCATTGGAGACATCTGTGTATGCACATTTATAAATTGAAATAGAAAATGGATGAATGGTAGAAATTAAGGTACAAATCTAAGATATTTTATAAATAATTAATTATAATCCTTATTGTTTTAACCAAAAAACTGAAGTGAAACAAAATGTTACTAACTTTTAGATAAATGAATCTTTACAACAAGCATTGTTAGTTCTAATAGATCTTTATCTAAAGTTTAAAAAGACTATAAAATGTTTTAAAAGTTGGGCAATTCTTTTTCACTTAGCTATGTGTTTCAACTTTAGACAGTATCACTTGACTTCAGCTGGAACAGCTGAGAAATCAAACATAAATACATATCCTATTGCCCCTTCCCTTTACTTTTTGATTTTTGTTAATAATTTTTTAATTGCTGGGGCACCTGGGTGGCTCAGTGGGTTAAAGCCTCTGCCTTCAGCTCAGATCATGGACTCAGGGTCCTGGGATCAAGCCCTGCATCAGGCTTTCTGCTCAGTGGGGAGCCTGCTTTTCCCTCTTTCTCTGCCTGCCTCTCTGCCTACTTGTGATCTCTCTCTCTCTGTGTGTCAAATAAATAAATACAATCTTTAAAAAATTAATAATTTTTGAATTGTTAACATTTATAATGTATATATAATATGCAATTATGAAATTATTATACATCTAGTTGTTTAACCTTAAGTCTGTATTAAATAGGTTTAATATTTTCCAATGGTCTTTGTAACCTGCCTTCTTCATTCCTCAGTTCTTTATTTTGATTTGTCCTTTAGTTTTCATTAAGAGATTTTTCATGAAGGAAAAAGTTGTATAGTTCTTGAGTTCTTATATGCTTGAGAATCTCTACCCATTGTCCTTATACATGAAGAATAATTTTTTTCATGAAGAATAATTTAGTTGAGTATAAAAATTTCAGGACACACTTTCTATTGCTCAGAACTTTATATCCATTATCTGAATATTTTCAGCTCTTGAAATAGCCTGATTGCATTCTTTAGTCTTGAAACTAAATATTACCTTGAAATTTATCATTCTGTATTATTGTTTTTCTTAGATCATGGTGTTTCTTTTCAATATAAAGATGTAAGGCCTCTTCCATTCCTGGAATTTTAAAAATATATTTTTTAATATTTTTGTTTCTTCTTCAGGAGCAGGAATTATGTATACCTTGGGTTTCTTTTCCTTCTTTATCTATAATGTTTCTAGTCATTTCTGTATCTTTGCTCTTTTTATTTTGCTTTGTGTGTTTCCATCAAGCCTTTATTCTGTGACCTTTACACTATTCTCAGGTGTGTTTATTCTGCTTGAGTCAATTCTAATATTCCTTTAACCTCTCTACTGTTTTTATTTTATTTCCATTTTCACTTTATCCCCTCTTCTCCAGCTTTCTTGGAGCAATCTCTTTCTCTGTTTTTCTTATCTCTCCTTTGATTCTAATATCTTTTTCTTTGAGCTTCTTTATCAGAGGGAACATGTTTTTTTGTAATTTCTTTGAGGCCATGAGAATTATTTATTTGAACTTGTGCCAATTTTCTTGGGTAACCTCACTTTTGTTGTCCATTCTTCATGTGCCCTTTTCCTCCAGTATTTAAACAAAGAGTTTATGCTAGTTCCTTTCTGATTTCTTTTTTGTTATAATTCTTTTGTATTGCAGTAAAATATGTACAAATATAAATTTACCATTTTAATTATTTTTAATGTATAGTATATTCATAGTGTTGTGCCATCATCACCACTATTTCCAGAACTTTTCCATCATCCCCAATTAAAACTCTGTCCATTGAATAATAACTTCTCATTCCTCCTTTACCCCTAGTTGTTGGTAACCTCCACTCTACTTTCTGTCTTGAATTTACCTGTTGTCAGGTACTCATATAAGTGGGGTTATATGGTATTTGTCCTTTTGTATCTGGCTTATTTCACTTAACATCATGTTTTCAGGGTTCCTCCATGTTGTAGCATATGTCAGAATTTCATTCCTTTTTACAGCTGAATAATATTCCATTGTATGTATAATACCACATTCTGTTTACCATTTATCTGTGATAGACATTCAAGTTGTTGTAACCTTTTGACTGTTGTAAATAATGCCACTAGGAACCCTGGTATCTGAGTCCCATTTTTCAGTTTTTCAGGTATATATATCTAGGAGTGAAATTGCTGGACCATATGATAATTTAACTCTTAAGAAACTGTCAAATAGTCTTCCAGGGTAGCTGCAGCAATTTAAATTCCCACCAGCAATGCATGAGGATTCGTTTTTCCACGTCCTTACCAACACCTGTTATTGTGTGTATTAAAAAAAAATTTAATAGCCATCCTAGTGAGTGTGAAGTGGTATCTCATTGTGGTTTTGATTCACTACTTTTCATTTTTTAAGAAAACAGCTTTTATAGGTAGCTATTTTATGAAGAACTAAGTTGATAACAGCAGGAGGCATAGATTGACAAGGCTACTTCTTTATTTTAAGGTCACATGAAGCCACACAAATTTAGGTCATATTTTAATCTGAGGCTTTGCCTTCCTCTTTTACTACACTTAAGGTCTGGTGGCCTTCCTTGGTTAGTGTGCCACTTAGGTATATCAACAAAGATGATGTGTCTCCAATCTGGGATGACACTGTGTTTCTATAGGAAAATTCCCCAGTTTCCTTTCAGCCCTCCTACGACAAATATTCACTCTCCAATGAATAGATCTGTTAGAATCACACTTTTTAATTACAAGCTTTTCAAGAGTGGGACCATGTCTGCTGGGTCTGCTTTCATTGTAGCACATTAAAAATGTATTGAGTTTCAATATAATTCTAGCTAAAGCAATTATACACATGCACATACACCTATAAAATTGCACAGCTGTAAATCTCTTCTTTATCTCTGAGTTCCCTTTGGAGAGGTAGAAAAGAATCTAGATCAAAAAGAGACTTTTTTAAAAAAAAAAGTTTTATTTATTTATTCATGAGAGACAGAGAGAGAGAGAGAGAAGCAGAGGCTGAGGGAGAAGCAAGGGGCAGAGAACCTGATGCAGGACTCAATCCCAAGACACCAGGATCATGACCTGAGCCAAAGGCAGATGCTTAACCCCCTACCCACCCAGACTTTAATTCTAGCCTACACAGTCTTTCATGACCTGGCCCCACTTTTACCTCTTTAACCGTGTGCTCCCCTGCTCTCTGCCTCTCTCACTCTGTGGCATCAGTACTGGTCTTGATGCTCTTCCTTGAGCAGGCCTGGCAATCTAGCCCACAGCCTTGACCTTGGCTGTTTCCTACAGTACTCTTAACCCACATATCTCCGTGGTCAGCTCCCCACTCAGATATCAACTCTTCTGTGAAAGGAAGTTAAGGAACTCATTATTTTGCAATAAACAGGGAGAGGTTAATTCAAAAATTAGGACATTAAAGTGAGAATAAGCCACCACAACTGTAGAGAATTTCTAACAGTAGAGATGTGGAGGCAGAAATGTCACAGTTTGGCAGTAGACTAAGAACACAATAAATTACCCCGAGAATGTCTTTATAGCAACAAATAAGGAGATCCTGGCTCTGGCAATGAGAGAGAATTTGACAGTCAGATGGCTTGAGTCAAAAGATAAGAAAGTGTACCTCAGCAGCAATGTCCTAGCTAGCATATTATAGCTCTCTAGTAACGAAAGAGAGAAAGAGAACGAACGAAAGAAAGAAAGATAGAAAGAGGAAGAAAGAAAGGAAGAAAGGAATTATACAAAAGGGTAAGGTCTCAGTTCATTTCTAACTCCCTTGCTAGAGTTGTTGGGGTAATGTCTTTGCCCATGAGAAAAAACACATCAGGAACTCTTTCTGCCTCTTTTCCAAGTTACTATTTCTCCTCTGTTTACAAAAATGCATCTTAAATTTTCCTGTGCAGACCCAGGACATGAGTAGTTAACTATTTCTGAAGTTTGGTTGTTTATTTTCAATTAATAAAAAGACCAACAAATTTATACTTTAGGTTTAAGGTATTATTTGTGAACATGTGATTTTAGATAACTTTAATGGCCTCTAAAAATATCCTCAGAATTGTTAGATATGTATATTAACAAACTACAAATACCATGATATGCAGGTTTATCTCTGTGGTCTTATACATGAACAATTGGACATAAGAAGGTAAAAGAGACCGTTAAAGATGTTTAAGAGATAATTCGTAAAATAGTCACAAACAGAAAAATAGTTGTTAAAGAATTGAAATTGGCAATGTACCTTTAAAAATAGTTACCTCTTCAAAGCTATTAGAGGAAAAAAATCATGAAGACTTGTATAAAAGGGCAGTGAGTATTCTTTTAAAAATGACAAGAAGATGACGTTTTGACAAGGCAAATCATACCTTAAATGTCAGGGACGACACAATGTCACTAGGGAGTCACAATACAGTGAAACGGATTTATTACTTACAGAAAATAGCAAAAGAGGAAAAATATAAAGATGTAATCCTTACATAGAATCATATTAACAAAAACCCAACATCAGAGTATCCTGAGCCTGGTATAAGTGTGATTGAAGAAAGCATTTGGGCCTATAGCTTAAATTAGAAAGGTCAATGTGAACTTCTGGGATAAAGAACCGATTGCTTTCCTAGAATGTATCGGAAAAGTATGTTAATTTTTATGTTTATTTCAGTTATACATTTACCTAAAAGCTGGGATTATTATATACAAATATCTCTTCACATTACAATTTCTGTCATATGAAGAAAATAGATTAGTTGTATATTGTGAAAATATCATTATTGATAGACCTTTAGGAATACTTAATAGAAATTATTTAAACGAAATGTAATTTTTGGTTAGTTGTATATAAATCTCCATGGCTTGTCTGTTCTTGAGTATTCAAAGTGAGGTTTATTTTGAATGCCATCTCTAGGTTTCAGCAATAACATAGATATGATTAATTGAAATATAGACATGTTCAGATGACATTCTGACCCAAACTTACTTGCAATTTAACCTTGATTTTCTTCATTCTTCACACTTTCATTTCTATATTAGAGTGTCTCCTTTTCATCATGATTACAAAAATGTGGAATAAAATGCTTGCCCTGCTCTGTGGCCTTGTGCACCTCCCACATCAGTCATGCCATTCTGCGGTTCATTGGGAAGAAGATATCAGAGCCTTTACTGATCATACGGGTTTCTCTCAAAACAGTTGCACATTTTGCCTTCTGATGTAAAGTGCAGCATTTCATCAGATGCTCTAAAATACAAAAGGCTCTAAAAAAAAGAAGAGGTCAAGTTTATTTGGCAAATGCTCCTACTTAGGGAGTCACAGCGAACACTTCTGGTTAAAGGCTTTGAGGTCTGCAATAAAGGAATGCATTTAAAGCCGAGCCATTTCTCTATCTTGCCTGATTTCATTATACCCTTTTCCACATAATACGTATTATATAACTTGTCATTGTAAAATTAATAATATAAATCCTATAATAGTTGCCTTAAAGAATACATACCAAAAATCTCATAATGCTGTTTGATTCCATTTATACAGAGTTTGAAATTGTGGGAGTGTGTGTGTCTGTGTATATAAAACAAGCATATGAAGTAAAAACCTTAAGAAAGCAGGAAAATGGCAAACACAAAATTCGGGATGATAGTTGCCTGAGACAGAGGGGAAGAGCATGGGATCAAAGAGAAAGAAGGGCGTAAAGGAAGCTTGTAGTGAATAGTAATATTCTCTTTCTTAAACAGAGTGGTAGGTAAATGGGTATGGATATTTATTGTATCTCCCTATAAAAATCATCATGACAGATAGATAGACAGACAGACGTGTCATAATGGTTGGAGGCTCAGAAGATGAAGGGGATCCAGCAAAGGAGACTGGGAGTGATCTAGCAGGGGAGTAGGAGTAAGATCAATTGAATTCATTCAAACACATTGTGTTTCAAGAAGGAGAGAGAAGAGAGGGGTTAACTCCTTCAGATGCTGCTGATTTGTCTTCTAAGATGAGGAACAACGATTGCCTGCTGGACTTGGGAATGTTGAGGTGGTCTTGACAAGACCCATTTTGGAGCAGTAGGGGGTGATAAATGGAGATGAAACAGAGACAGCAAGTAAACCCCTTTTATCTATACGTTTTACAGTAAAGAGAAGTAGGGAATTGGGGTACTGGAGGAAGTTGTAGGTCAAGTGACAAATTACATGTTTGCATTGCTATGGGATGACCCCTAAAGATGGAAAATGATGGTGTGGGAGAGACGTGAATACTGTCATAAGGGAAGCCCTTAGATAGGATGCAATAAGTGGAGGGGTTGACCTTTGATCAGAACACAACCAGTTCATTCATTGATTAGTCAAAAAAGGAGGCCCTGGATCTTCTTTTCCATAAATAGCAGATGAAAACCTGGGGTCAGCGTACACATTAGAACTGGAGTCATCTCTGAGGTGTAAGTTTTGGCTGTTTCTCTCATTTTCCTGTTGTTCAGGACTTCACATTAGATTCGGGCAGTATCTCAGTGCAGTTGGTTGGGAGCCTTACGAATAAACTGCTACTTCCTAATAATCAAAGGTGACTTTTCAGACTTGGGGATAAGTGCTCCACAGTCTGCCGTGATCTGGCTTCATGCATGTCCTCCTCCAAACAACTATCCATTCAATGGCAAAATGACTGTGTCTGATGACATAATGACCAAGGTGATGGTTCTGTTCAGGCCAGGTCCAGCCACGTCTGGATCCATGCCCTCTTCAAAGGCTGTCATTGTACTGGTCATTCGGTCACTTAGGCTATTTCTGCCATCATAAAGCAAATGAAAAATTCAGTAGTTACCTACTCTGCACAGACAGTACAGATCTTCAGGACTAACATTGAATTGATCTGTGATTTAAGCTCAGATAACATTTCAATTAAAAAATTTAAACTACAGGGTGCCTCTGTAGCTCCGTGGGTTAAGCATCTGCCTTTAGCTCAGGTCATGATCCTGAAGTCCTGGGATCGAGCTCTGCCTCGAGGCTCCTGCTTAGCAGGGAGTCTCTTTCTCCCACTCCCTCTGCTGCCCATTCTCAACCTCTCTCTCTCTTTTTCTCTCTCTCTAATAAATACATCTTTTTTAAAAATTTAAGCTACAAAAATGAATTAAACACTTAATAACCCAGACATTTTGGCAGCTGTTGACAACCTTCATTCGGTCAACCTTTTGCCATTTTATTTCACCTTCTTGTCCCACTCTGTTTAAGTAGAATGTTGAAAGTAAAAGTCAAATGCTGAATGTTAACAATTTTTAGTTAATGTTTAAGCAGAATTATTTTTACCTTGGAAATCTTGGTTTTTAAGGAAGTCTCACATTTGTCCTTCAGTGTCTTCTCAGTTCTTCCTTAGGAAAAGTATATTCTGTTTCTGCAGACCCTTTGTATTGGAAAGAAAGGAATCCATGATTCTGGGGAAAAAGTCTTACGGTAATGTTCTAAAAACAATGAGAGATAAAGTCCTGTCTTCAGAGTCCTGGACTTTGGGGAGAGCAGCAAGAAGAGGAAGGGAGGGAAGAAGGAGATTATCTCTCGTATTAACATCGTTAATGAATTTAGGGGAAAAGTAAGAGTATTACAGAACAATTAAACATTGTAACTGTCATTTCTCTACTGCAGTATTACTGTGCTATGTTTGGTTTTATAGTTAAGTTCCTGTGTTTCTCTCTTCACTATAAACAGCAGCAAAAGGATCTCCTTAATAACAAGAGCTGACATCTATTGTATGCCTTTCCATATCACATATCTGAAGTGCTTTCTATGTGTTATGTCTTGTACATCCTTATATTTGCCAATGTGTAGCCTAATGCCTGACATATGGTAAAAATCCAATGAATATTTCTCCAGTCACCTGTAAACGAGGAATTTGATGTGCCAACACCAACGCAGAGCTTTCACATGATAAAAAGGTCGCTACTTGATAATATGATGTAAAAGGCTCGACAAAACCCTGTTACAGAGCCCTGTCTTCACGGTTGACATACCAACAAAATATGAAATGTTACTTAACTTTCCAGAGACATATGATTAAGTTATATTAAAGTTGTTGTTTCTTGAAAAACTTAGTAAACTAGCTTATACACATCTCTTATTTACTTATCTGATCAGCTTTACATTATAGTGGTTAAGAACATATACTGTGGAGCCACTGTAACTGACGCTTAGTACTTGTGTGACCTTAGGTTAGTCATTTAACCTCTCTGGATGTCCATGGGCTTACCTGTAAAATCAGGATTATAAATGTACTGTTGGATGATTTTATGCATGCAAATGCTTAGAGTAGTGCCTGGCATATGTTATGAGGTGTGTATTAGTTAATAAAGTGGCATATCTTAAAGTAGTGGTTTTCTGACTTTGCAAGGATCAGAATCATCTAGGACTTGTTAAGCCCCAATTTGCTGAACCCTACCTCTACATTTCTGATTCAGTAAATCTAGGGTAGTGTCAGAGAATTTTCATTTCAAATAAATTCCAAAGGAATGCTACTGTTGCTGGTCCATGGTCCTGGAACCACACTTTGAAACCATTGGCCTACAGCCTTGCTTTTCAAACTTGTTTGTTTTGTTTTAATTCAGTCTGTCATAGACAAAGTCTTCAGAAAATGCAATAAATATTCATTAAGTGAAATGAAAAGACTAGTTATTCTTGGATTGGAAGTTGATTTTGTAGCAGATAAATGGGAATTTACATCTTCAAAAATGGAGACAATTCATATAGCAAATAAAGTGAATGTGTACATTGAGGTTTCATGTTAGTCTAGTCCCCTCTGGAATTTTAGCAATCCTTTTTTTAAAATTTTCTTTCTTTTTTTTAAGATTTTATTTACTTATTTGACAGAGAGCGATCACAAGTAGGCAGAGAGGCAGACAGAGAAAAGGGGATGCAGGCTCCCTGCTGAGCAGAGAGCCTGGGGTGCGGGGCTTGATCCCAGGACCCTGAGTCCAGGACCTGAGCCGAAGGCAGAGGCTTAACCCACTGAGCCACCCAGATGCCCCCTTTTTAACCTTCTTTTAAATGGAGACTAAAACATAACATATCTATATGTTCCTGGGCTTAAAATATGGATATCTTTGGATGCTATTATTCTGCCTATTATACCAATCATCAAAAAGTCTCATGTAGCATACCAGCCAGGCAACCCAGATCCAACTAGAGCTACTAAAAATCATTGAGGCACTTTAATACCCAAAGCCTGATTTTAAATGTAACCAGCCTACAGACAAAAAAAAAAAAAAAAATGTTCTACAGTGCCTATATCATGAATTTGTCCTTCAGACAATTTTATTCTCTTATATAATTAATTTATTTTCTATAATTACTTGCTAACATCTTTTCAAAATGAGCAAAGTTCACATTAAAAGGTAATTTTTCTCCATGATTATAAATACTGGGCCCTCAGTCCCAGTATTTCAATGTCAGCCATCTGCTGGACTTACATAGTAGCAACCCCAGTTAGGAATGTGCCTTTGTGTTTGTTTTTCATGGTCCCACCTGACCTACTTTGTTCATACAGAGTAAGTTGCTGCCTGGTCTTCAGCATAGTGTTTGATATTGCTGCCCCTAAAACTGAAAATTCTGACAGGAAAAGGAAAAGCATCCTTCTTTTGATGCCTACTTAAAACTCCAATTCAAAAGAATAACACTGTATTTAAATTAAGGAAGTCTCCCATATGCTCCATGAGTTCCCATGTAAAATAAACAAGTAAACTAAAAATAAGAATATAAAGAAGTAGCACATAACTGTGGCTATATAAAAATTCAGAAGGTAGGTAACAAAAAATATGGTGGTATTAGGATCAGCTCAGGATATGCTGCATAAGAACAGAAGCGTTAAAATGCTGAACTCATTTCTCCCATAAAAAAGAAGTATGGAAGTGAGTAGTCCAAGGCTAATTGTATTTCACAGTTGTAGGGATCCTGGGTGATCCATTTCCCTCTAGCGCTTATAACAATTTCATCTTCATCCAAGGAAGCAGGTGGGAAGAAAGTGTGAAGGGGGAGAGAATACTATACTTCTCTTCCATTTAGCCTCATTAATCAGAATTTCATTACCTAGTCACTCTTAGCATCAAAAGAGGCTGGGAAATTGTTTTGTTATCTGGGGGGCCTTGTGCCCATCTGAAAAAAACTGGGAGATGGGAATTCTGCATATTGTGATCTCATCTCTGCCATGCTTATAATTGTTATTTTCTTCTAGTTGCTGGTTTGCATCTTATGTATTTCTTCAATACGTATATATTATCTTTATTTTTTAGGGAGGTTTTTTCAATTTTTTAAAATGTTCAATTAGACAGTATATCTACATCATTAGTTTTTGATGTAGTGTTCAGCGATTTATTAGTTGCTTATAACACCCAGTGCTCATCCCAACACATGCCCTCCTTACTACCCATCCCATGGTTACCCCGCCCCCCAACCTCCCTCCCTTCTGTAACCCTCAGTTTGGTTCCCAGAGTCAAGTCTCTCATGGTTTGTCTCCCTCCCTGATTTCTTCCCATTCAGTTTTCCCTCCCTTCCCCTGTGGTCCTCTGTACTATTTCTTATGTTCCACATAAGAGTGAAACCACATGATAATTGTCTTTCTCTGATTGACTTATTTCACTTAGCATAATCCCCTCCAGTGCCATCCATGTCCACATTGATGCAAATGGTAGGTATTCATCCTTTCTGATATATTATCTTTATAAAAAGAAAAAAAAATTTAAACAGAGTCCTGTCCCTGACTCTGCCTAGCCATGACTTTTGAAGAGAGAACTAAGGTTACTGAGATACTGATTATGCGGCTCACAGTGCAGACTTCATTTTGTGGAAAACTGCTGATCATTATTAATTGTAATCTTTATACAGCTCCTCTTGTTTCTTTCACTTGCTTGGAAAAAAGTAATTATGTAACAAATGAGATTCAGACAGGAAAGAAAGTCCTTATTTAATCTATGGGGCTATTAGATAACTACTAAGAGAGGGACTCACCTAAGATAGATTTTCTCATATGGGGTTTTCTGGTGACAGCTCAACTCCTTTTAGGGTGTACTAATTTCAAGGGCTTAAAGACCTTTGGGAGTTATTTTAAGCTATAGTGTAGGCACTGTAACTGGAGGGGGGGTGGGAGCTATGGTTTTTACTCTAAGCTTCATTCCCTTTGGTATTGTTACAGATTACTAATTTTTAACAAATTTTTAATTTGTTAAAACTAATGTTTAACAAATTGCTCCACATTTCTTTGAAGTTAAAGATGTCTCAAATGGGAATAGATGCTGAAGAACTTTGTTTAAGGAAGCTTCATATTTTAAAGGCTGGAAATTTTATCTGGACTACAACTAGGACCAATTTTTGGCAACTCTTGGTTGTCATCATATATATTTAGCCTTTGCTTCTACTTCTGTTTATATTCTATACTTCTAAATTTTCCTAAATCACTAGGTAGATGGCAGTGATAAGGTCTCATACTGTATGGAGTGATGATAGGAATTTTTAGATATTACAGGGTACTGAATAAGGTACAGAGTTTTTTTAATGATCGTTTTATTCTTCTTTTTTAAGTATAATTTTAGGTATAATTAACATACAATGCTATTCTATTATATTAGTTTCAAGTGTACAAAGTATTGACTCAACAATTCTATACATTACTCAGTGCTCATATGACAAGTGTAGTTGCCATTAGTCACCTTATAATGTTATTACAGTATTATTGACTATATTCCCTATGCTCTATTTTTCATCTCCATACAAACAGAAGTTTGTACCTCCTAATTTCCTGTATCTATTGTACTCAACTCCCAACCCACCTTTCCTCTGGCAACCACCAGTTTGTCCTCTATCTCTGAGTCTGTTTTTTAGTTTGTTTCTTTATTCATTTGTGTTTTAGATTCCACATGTAAGTGAAATCATAAGATATTTGTCTTTCTCTGCTGGACTTACTTTGCTTAGTATAGTGCCCTCTAGGTCTATCTGTGTTGTCTCAAATGGCAAGAGTTCATTTTTTTTTTATACCTGGAGGAATATTACATCGTGTACATATGCTGCATCTTATCCATTCATCCATCCATGGACACATAGATGGTTTCCATATCTTGGCTACTGTAAGTAATTCCACAGTAAAGATACACTTCCTGTATCTTTTTGAATCTGTGCTTTCATCTTTTTGATGAATACTCAAGTGGAATCACCAAATCATATGGTAATTCTTTTTTTAACTTTTTGAGAAACCTCAATACCGTTTCCATAGTGGCTGCACCAATTTTACATTTACATTTCCACCAACAGCCTAGGTTCCCTTGTCTCCACAATCTTTCCAATGCATATTATTTCTTGTCCTTTCGATAATAG
Organism: Taxidea taxus jeffersonii; assembly: GCA_003697995.1. Lineage (NCBI taxonomy): Eukaryota > Metazoa > Chordata > Mammalia > Carnivora > Mustelidae > Taxidea > Taxidea taxus. Next base: position 47,476 of record RCUC01169297.1, on the reverse strand, counting down.
CCATTTGACCAGGTGTGATTTGGTGTCTCACTATGGTTTGGATTTGCATTACTCTGATTACTGGTGATGTTAAGCATCTTTTCGTGTGCGTATTGCCCATCTTCTTTGGGAAAAAAATGTGCATTCAGATCCTCAGCCCATTTTTTTTTAAAGATTTAATTTATTTGACAGAAATCACAAGTAGGCAGAGAGGCAGGCAGAGAGAGAGGAAGGGAAGCAGGCTCCCTGCTGAGCAGAGAGCCTGATGTGGGGCTCTATCCCAGGACCCTGGGATCAGACCTGAGCTGAAGGCAGAGGCTTTAACCCACTGAGCCACTCAGGTGCCCCCTCAGCCCGTTTTTTAATCAGATTGTTTCTTTTTTTCTTATTGAGTTGTATGTGTTCTTTATATATTTTGGTAATTAGCCCCTTACCGGATATATGATAAGCAAATATCTTTTCCCATTAAGAAGATTGCCTTTTTATATTGTTCATGATTTCCTTCACTGTGAAAAGCGTTTTAGTTTGCTACAGTCCTAGTCATTCAGTTTTAGTTTTGTTAAAATTGCCTTTGGGGTCAGATCCAAAAAAATAACAGCCAAAAGTGATGTCAAGGAGCTTACTACCTATGTTTTCTTCTAGGAATTTTATGGTCTTATGTTCAACTTTTTAATCCATGTTGACCTAATTTTTATATATGGTATAAGATAGAGAATCAGTTTCACTGTGTTGCCTATGGCTCTCCAGTTTCCCCAACACGATTTATCGAATAAACTGTCCTTTTCCCGTTGTATATTCTTGTCTCCTTTGTCATAATTAATTTGCCATATACTCATGGATTTACTTCTGGGCTCTTTATTCTTTTCCATTGATCTCTGTGTCTATTTTTATTCCAATGTCTTACTATTTTGATTCCTGCAGGCATGTTGTATAGTTTGAATTTAGGGACTATGACACCTCTAGCTTTGTTCTTCTTTGTCAAGATTGCTACTCAGGGTCTTTTGCAATTCCAACAAGTTTTAGAATTATTTGTTCTAGTTGTATGAAAAATGTCATTGGAATTTTTATAGAGATTGCATTGAATCTGTAGATTCTTTGGATACTATGGACATTTTAACATCAGTAAATCTTCTCGTCCATGAGCACTGAATTTATTTGTGTCTTCAGTTTATTTCACCAGTGCCATGGTTTTCTGTGTACAAGTCTTTTACCACCTTGCTTAAATTTATTTTCAAGTATTTTATTCTTTTTGATGTCTTTGTGAATGATCTTGTTTTCTTAGTTTCTCTTTATGACAGTTCATTATTAGTATATAGAAATATAACCAATTTCTGTATATTGATTTTATATCCTGCAACTTTACTTAACTCATTTATTTGTTCTAATGCTTTTTGGTGGTCTTTAGGGTTTTCTATATGTAAATCATGCCATCTGCAAATTATGACAGTTTTACTTTTCCTTTCCTATTTGGATGACTTTTATTTCTTTTTTTTACCTAATTGTTCTGTCCAAAATTTCCAATATTGCATTGAATAAAAGTGCTGAGAGTGAGCATCCTTGTCTTCCTTCTAATCTTAGAGGAAAACATTTCAGCTTTTCACCATTGAGTATGATGTTAGTTATGGGTTTGTCATATATGGCCTTTATTATGTTGAGGTATGTTTCCTCTGTCCTCAGTTTGTTGAGAGTTTTTATCATGACTGGATGTTGAATTTTGTCAGATATGTTTTATGCATCTATTGAGATGATCTTGTGATTTTTGTTCTTCATTTTGTTAATGTAGTCTGTCACATTGATTAAAATGCTAATGTTGAACCATCCTTGCATATGTGGAGTAAATCCCCATTGATCATGGTATGTGACCCTTTTAATGTACTTTTAACTTCCATTTACTAATATTTTGTTGAGGATTTTTGCCTTTGTGTTCATGAAGATTATTGGCTTGTAATTTTCTTTTTTTATGGTGTCCTTGTCTAGTTTTGGTATTAGGGTAATGCTGGCCTCATAAAATGAGTTTAAGAGCATTGCCTCCCCTTCAATTTTGTGGAAAGTTTGGGATTAGATATTAATCTTTTAATGTTTAATAGAGTTTACCAGTGATGCCATTTAGGTCTGAGCTTTTGCTTACTGAAAGGCTTTTGATTACTGATTCAAGCTACTTTCTACTAATGAGTCAATTCAGATTTTCTATTTCTTCATGATTCAGTCTTGGAAAGCTACATTTTTCTTGGAATTTATTTATTTCTTGTAGGTTTTGCAGCTTTTTGGTGTATACTTGTTCATGGTGGTCTCTTAATGATCTTTTGATTTTTGTGATATCAGTTTTAATTTCTTTCATGACTAATTTTATTTGAGTCTTCTCTTTACATGGTGAGTCTAGCTAAACATTGTCAATTTTGTTTATCCTTTCAAAGAAAAAGCTCCTAGTTTCATTGATCATTTTTTTTCCTTTCCTTTTCTTTCTTTCTTTTTTTTTTTTTGTTTCTATTTCATTTATTTCCACTTTGATCTTTATTATGTCCTTCTTTATACTAACTTCAGGCTGTGTTTTCTCTTCTCCTTCTAATTCCTTCAGGTGTAAAGTTAAATTATTTATTTGATTTTTTGTGTTTGTGCTTCTTGATATAGACTTGTTTACTATATATATTCCTTCTAAAACTGCTTTTGTAGCATCTCATAGATTTTGGGTTGTTGTATTTCCATTTTTATTTGTCTCAAGGTATTTTTTTTATTACCTTTTGATTTCCTCATTGACCTCTTGGTTAGTCTGTAACATGTTATTTAATCTTGTGATTTTTCCAGTTTTCTTCTTGTAATTGATTTCTAGTTTGATACCACGTGGTAAGAAAAAATGCTTGATATGATTTCAACCTTATTAAATTTATTGTAATTTGTTTTGTGGCTTAACATATGATCTATCATGGAGTACATTTCATGTGCACTTGAGAAAAATGTTTTTCTGACGCTCTGTGGATGGAATGTTCTATATATCTATTAAGTCTGTATGTTCTAATATATCATTTAAAGCTGATGTTTCCTTATTGATTTCCTGTCTGGATGATCTATCTGCCAGTGTAAGTGGGATATTAAAATCTCCTACTATTATTGTATTACTGTCAGTTTCTCCCTTTAGGTCTGTTAATATTTGATTTATATATTTAGGTGATCCTATGTTGTGTGCAATATATACTTACAAATATTTTATCTTCTTTTTTTTTAAGATTTTATTTATTTATTTGACAGAGAGAGATCACAAATAGGCAGAGAGGTAGGCAGAGAGAGTGGGGAAGCAGGCTCCCTGCTGAGCAGAGAGCCCGATGCGGGACTCGATCCCAGGACCCTGAGATCATGACCTGAGCCGAAGGCAGAGGCTTTACCCACTGAGCCACCCAGGCGCCCAAATGTTTTATCTTCTTTTTAGATTGACCACCCCCATCACTATGTGGTGCTCTTCTTTGTCTTTTATTACAGTGTCTTTTCTTAAAAAGTCTGATTTTGTCTGATATAAATATAGCTATACCCGATTTTCTTTTGATTTCCATTTGCTTAGAAAAATTTTTCCCAGTTCTCTACTTTTAGTCTGTGTGTGTGGTTACATTTGAAGTAAGTCTCTTATAAGCAACATATAGATGAGTATTTTTTTAAGTCCATTCAGCCACTCTGTCTTTTGATTGAATTTAATCCATTTAAAGTAATAATTGTTATGTATGTACTTATTGCCGTTGTCTTTGGCTGTTTTTTGTAGTTTCTTTTTTCTTCTTCTTCTTCTCTTTGATAAATTTCTTTAGTATTATGTTTAGCTTCATTTCTCAGTATCTTTCGTGTATCTACTGTAAGTTTTTTGCTTTGTGGTTACCATGAGGTTTACATAGAACTGTGTGTGTGTGTGTGTGTGTGTGTGTATCTCAGTCTATTTTAAGTTTGTAGCAACTTAAATTTGAAGACATTATAAAATCTCTACATTTTTAGCCTCCCACATCATATTTTACTTTTTTAAAACCTTTGCATATCCCTTAACTAATTATTGTGGTTATAGTTAATTTTACTAGTTTTGTCTTTTAACCTTCACACTTATTTTAAAAGTGGTTAATCCATTGCTTGTATATACATATATTCACCTTTACCCGTGAGATTTTTCCTTTCACGTGTTTATTTGTTATTAGTGCCCTTTCTTTTGAGCTTAAATAAGACCCTTTAACATTTCAGCTGGTGTAGTAACTACATACTTAACTACATTAAGGCTGGTATAGTAGTGATTAACTTTTTTATCTCTTAGTTGCCTAGAAAACTTTTGATCACTCCTCCGTTTCTGAATCGTCACCTTGCCATGTAGAGTATTCTTGGTTCACAGGTCCTTCCTTTCAGCACCTTGAATATATCATGCTCCTCCCTTCTTAAGAATTGCTAATGAGAAATCTGTACGTGGCCTTATGGGGATTCCCTTGTATATAAAATGTACTTTCTCTTGCTGTTTTCAAGATTCTCTCTTTAACATGTGACATTTTAATTGTAATTGTCTTGGTGTGATTCCCTGTGTTCATCTTATTTGGGAATCTTTGTTTCCCAGATCTACATGTCTGTTTCCTTTCCAGGTTAAGGAACTTTTCAGTCATTCAGGTTTTCTGCCCCATTTTCTCTCCTCATTCTCAAAGTCCTATAATACAAATGTTATTCTGCTTGATGTTGTACATTAGGTGCCTTAAGCTATCTTTACTTTTTTTCATTCTTCTTTCTTTTTGTTGCTGTCTTTGGGTGAGTTCCAACCCCTATCTTATAGGCTACTGATTCATCCTACTACTTCAGCCGGGATGCTGTTGAACCCTTTTTTTGTATTTTGTATATATTTAGTGTATTTCTCAGTGCAGTAATTGCATTCTTCAGCTCTGTGACTTCTCTCTGTTTCTTTCCTATATTTTCCATCTCACTGTTGAAGTTCTTACCGTGTTTGTCCTGGATTTGGTGAGCATCTTTAGGGCCATTACTTTAAACTCTTTATCAGGCAGATTACTCCATTTCATTAATTTCTTTTTTTCTGAGGTTTTTGCCTTGTTTCATTTGTAACATGTTCCTCTGGCTGGTTTTGTTTTGTTTTGTTTCCTTCATTTTGCTTGACTCTCTGTTGTTTGTTTCTGTGTATTAGGTGAAATAGCTACCTCTCCCATTCTTAAAGGTGTATTCTTATGTAGAATATGAACCTTATTGTTTTACCCTTAAGCCTTTGGGATTATCTAAGCAGCCTGATTTAGTCTTGTTAAATCCCAGTTGTTGAAGATATGGCAGGATCTGTTCATGTTCCAAAGAGAGTGATCTGGGTCAGCAACTAGATCAGTCTGAGTGGAAGCCAGATCATAGGCAGCAGCTTCTAAAGTATACAACTATATATACATAGTCCCATGGGACCACAATCAAAGACCCTGTTGACCTCCACCAGGAGATCTGGAGGTGTCCTGGACAGCAGTTGCAAGAACTGGGGCTTCAGACAAATGTATAAACTCCTTTCTGGGCAGTAACAGCACGCTGTGGCAAGGCCAAGGGAGGGTGTGCACATGATGTCTCCCTGCCTGTGTTTCCTGTGAACACCTCTGAAACCTTTGGATGTGTACTCAACCTGAAGCCTGTCCTTCAGTTGAAGCTCCAGGGCAATTAAATGGGCTTCTTTTATGTGCAGACTAGGGGTATATTTTGGTCTGCTCTCTGTGTAGTGCCCTGGCTATAATACTCTGCCCAGAACTGTCTTTCTCATTTTTATGGTCCTGTGGGGCCCAGGAGCACAAGACCCTCTGGTCACCAGAACCAGACAATCAAGAGGCATTTCCTATGTGGATTGTGCTTTAGCAAGGCCATGGAAGAGTACTGGGGACACAGCACACCTCTAGCCTTAGTAAGCCCTGAGGTGAGCTCTCGGATAGGACATACCCTAGCAAGATTATGTCTGAGCATACCCACCTGAGCTAGCAAGGTAGAGATGGAGGGCAAAAAATGACACTTTCTAGTTGCCTCTGTCCCTAAGGAAAATCCCAGCTAATCCCTGCCCCACCATGCTTTAAGATTAGCAGTTGAATGACTTTCACATATAATATACTCATCTATCAAACTGCTGCCTTTGAACTGGTTCCTGGGACAAATGAGTTCCTCAAAAGTAAAATCTCTGCTCCCCACAACTCACTGGATACCCTGGATGTAAGCCCCATTGATTTCCAAAGCCAGATATTTTTAGAAATGTCTCCTCTCTCTTGTACAGGTCCCCAGAGTTGTGGTGCCCAATGTAGGACACAAACTCCTCACTTTTCAGGGAGCGAGTCTGGCCCACGAGATCCCTCCCTATAGTGTGTTGCCATGCAGGTAGTAGGGGTTTTGGTAAGACCTTATCTCTGCCTCCCCTACCCGTCTTTTTTATCCCTTGTAGAGAATGCTGTTCAGCTAGTTTTCAGTTCTTTTTCATCAGGAATTATTCCATATATTGTTGTAGTTTTGGTGTATCCATGAGAGGAAGTGAGATTAGGATTCTTCCTGTGCCAGCATCTTGGACCTCCCCTTTGCTGTGCCAATTTTGGAGGACATGTTTTTTACATGGGGTAGCTACAAAATGGAGGAGGATTGCCTAAGACACATTGGATTTTGTAAGAATGAGATACAGTCTTTGTTTAAGTCACTGGGATTTCTGAGTTGATTTGCTCCTGAAGCTCAGCCTCATTGAAAATTGACTAATAACTGTCTCCAAAAAATATGTGTTTCTTAAAATTGTTGAGGTAAATTATCATGTATGACTCACTGTAACACACCTGGTTTCTCCCTATGTCCCTAAAAGAACTCAAATTTATTCTCAAAACTTTTAATGTAATTTAATGTTTTATTATAAAAATGTTTATTTTTAGAAAAGTTAGGAACAGAAGTACAAAGATAATAAAAATTACCCATAGTTCTACTAAAAAGATAACTTTTTGAGGGGCACCAGTCTCCCTCAGTTGGAAGAGCATGTGACTCTTGATCTCTGGGGTTGTGAGTTCATGCCCCACTTAGTTATGGTGATTATTTAAAAATAAAATCTTAAAACAAAACAAAGATAACTTGCTGATACCCTCAGTTGTTGGACATTTATATGGTCATGTTGTTTCCTTTATTTGTCATTACTAGTGCCATGAAGAACATTCTTGAACAAAAACACTATTCAGACAGAAGAAAGGTTGATGAATTTCCTCTATAAAAACACTGTCATGGGGCACCTGGGTGGCTCAGTGGGTAAAAGCCTCTGCCTTTGGCTCGGGTCATGATCCCGGGGTCCTGGGATCGAGCCCCGCATCAGGCTCTCTGCTCAGTGGGGAGCCTGCTTCCTCCTCTCTCTCTGCCTGCTTCTCTGCCTACTTGTGATTTCTGTCTGTCAAAAACAAACAAACAAACAAAAACACTGTCATTGCTTACAGATCTTCCACCACCATCTCTAGCTTCTTCAGAGGCCCTGTTTTGTTTTGTTTTTTTTTTAATTCTGTTACATGTTGTTTAGGAGATACAAGTATCAAAGTGCCTTATTCATTGTCTACTTTTGAGTGTGTTGTAGTGAGTTAATCTTCCTAGTCTACTTCTTTTCATCATTCAGTCTTAGATAAAACACTGCCTTGAAAAGAAAAATATTTTCAGGGGTACCTGGGTGGCTCAATCAGTTAAGCAACTGCCTTTGGCTCAGGTCCTGATCTCACGGTGCAGGGATTGAACACCACACCATACTCCCAGCTCAACAGGGAGCCTGCTTCTCCCTTTCCCTCTCTCCCCCCTGCTTATGCTCTCTCTTCCTCTCTCTCCCTCTCTGTCTCTCTCTCTCTCACTGTCTCTCTCAAATAAATAAATAATTTTTAAAAAAGAAAAAAAGTATTTTCATATATGAACTCTAAGCTCTTTTCCTATGCTCTAATCCAAAACATTACAGACTTTTTGACTGTTGCTTTATCTTCCTGTGGCCAAGTCTCTTTGAAAATGTGGTGGGAAGACTGTCCACACACAGGAAGATATTAGAGCAAAAGCCAAGATATTTCACATGATTGGGTGAAAATGAAAATATTCATCATAATGACCTTCTTTTACTGGTCTTGTAACAAATGATAAGGCAGTCCACTTATCTATGAAGTCCACTTATCAATGAAAAATGAACTTTTTCTACTTTGATACTAATGATATTTATTATCCAATATAGTAAATTTGTGTTTAAAAGACTTGTTTTCTTAAATTACCCTTTCTATTTTTTTAATATTTGATAATTATTTATTGGATTTGACTAAAAATTGGCATTTACAAAGAGTGAAATCACAATAACTACAAATATCTCTCTGTACAGAACTTAAAAGAACACATTTCCTAGTAGATTTTTAAAAAATTTTATTGATATTTAGTTCTTTCACAAAAAAGAGACATTGTGCTTATTGTTGAATCACAGATGCTTTTGTTATGGGTTGTGCTTATTGTTGAATCATAGATGCTTTTGTTGAGGGAGCACTGAAGAGCTCGACTTGAGAGGTCACCTAGTATGGGGCCAACTTAAACAGAAGTGCAGTGAAAGCCTTCTGCTCTGCTTTTGTCTTCCCTGGTCTGACTTCAGCATTATTCACTCAATTCGTCTCCCTTTTATATAACCCAGCACCGTTTTATTCTAGCCAAGTTTATCTCTGCACCACTCAGATAAGCCCCATGCTGCTCTTTGTAAATGCCACTCTTAGAAGAGGGTAGTCTTAGGGTGTTTTCTGAAAGAGTTGTTTTTTGAAGGGTTCACTGACTGAATTCACTCTGAAGGATAGTTTGGGTTGGGGGATTTTTTGGAACCTTCCCAGAGAGTGTCTAGAGAGACAGAGCAGGCAGCCCATTATTGACTCAGAAAACTCTCTGGACTTGTTAGGTGGATAAACAGAGTATAAGAATAGTTCTGAGTTAGATGCTCCTGCAGTGTCTGGTGCAGGCAGCCCGGTGTCTCAGTGACCTCACCTGTCACAGATTTCAGTATCTGTACTGGAAAATCATTCAATGTTGCCCATTTAGACTAGTGAATTAAACAGCTATAATATAACTTATCATAGGAATATCAAAGCTGTGAAGATGTATATTTTGTGACCATTTGAGTCTGTTGAGTCAGAATTGATAATACAGATGATCCTTGAGGGCTTCTTTATTTACAAAAGGTGTATGAGATGATTTTCTACTTATTTGTGTATTGTGCAAAAGGTTTTCCTTGGAAGTTCATAAATGGGTGCCTACTGTAGTTTAAATCATTCTAAATGACTGCCTCTAAGATTTAAATCATTTTTAAAATATTACACAAAAACAAATGTCACTTAACAACTAGAATGTTTTAGAGGTAAAACAAACTCATCCATAATAAAGTCACAAGGATTTTATACACTAGAGAGGAAGGTTGACTTTTGCATTTGGGGGTCCCCAAATGCCTAGATGCTAATTTGAGGGAAAGGGGAGGGAAGCCAAGAATAAAATCTACCAGGATATTGTAGAGTAGGAAGAAGAATCTTTGGTATGTTTAGTGATATTGCTTAATAATATCTGTTTTGGATAGCATAAATCAATATAGAGAGATAACTCACTAACTCACTTATCTCTATTATGAATTAATATTTTAAAAAGATTTTATTTATCTGAGAGAGCAAGAGTGAGTGAGAGAAAGTGGACTCATAAGCAGGGGAGGAGGAGGAGGAGAGGGAGAAGCAGGCTCTCCAATGAGCAGGGAGCCCCCCCCCCCCCACTACAGGACTCCATCCAGGAGTCCCTGGGATCATGACCTGAGCTGAAGACAGACCCTTAACTGACTGAGCCACCCAGGTGCCCCAAATTAATTTTAATTCAAATACTTGTTCGCTAATATCTCAACAGATTTTAACTATTTATTTTTTTTCTAATCGTAAATTATTGTGCTTCATTTAGAAACTTATTACATGTAAAGCTCATGGAAAAAAGTAAAGATCACCCATATATTATTACTCAGAGATAACTATTATAGTATAGTCATGAATTTGGGTCAGTACTACTTTTATCTAAGTGGAAAAAATGAAATTCTCCTTTAGATAGTGTTTTTTTTTTTCACTTCCTTTACCTGTATCACTAAGTATTCACCAGTGTTATCCTATATAATAGTTGCATAGTCGTTCACTATGTGGATGTACCAAAATTTACTTAGTTCTTCCTGAACCTTTAGTTTCTTTTTCTTTTTTTCTTTTTAGTGCTCTTTTTAGTGTTCGAGGCTATCTTAAACTATTCTACAGTGAAGTATTTTGTATGTGACTAATATATATCTCTAATTGTTTCTGTAAAGGACATCATTCTGAGTGGGTTAAAGACTGAACTCATTTATGTTTAAAAATGTAAGTAATTTTTTAAAAATGTAAATAATTTAAAACTAATGTAGTGTTCTTAAATAGGTTTTATGTATTTATTTTAAGAATAAACTAATTATCATAAGAGCCCCAAACTGGAAACAACCAAAATGTTCACCAACAAGAGCATATTGCCATTCAAAAAAGTGTACACTGTATGATTTCATTGATATGAAACCCTAGGAAAGATAATTCTACTTAATAGTAATGGAGAGTAGTGGTTGCCTAGAGCTAGAGGTGAGTGGTGGGAATTGACTGACTGTAGGAAATTTATAAAGTACAGACAAACAAAGAGAGGGTAATTATTCTTACCATTCAGAGATTTGTATAGCACACTTCCTTTAGATTCATAGGTACATGAAGAAAGATTCAGTTATGTGAGGTTTATTTATTGACTTAACAGGCAAGATTTCATAAGTAACTCTGCCACTTTTGCTATTCTTGAGATTATTTTACGCTGCACTCTTTTATGATCTTTATTAATTTTCAAAAAAGTATTATGCACTGCTCTGTCACTAAACTGTAAGAAGAAACCACTGCATGATGATGAGGTGTACCTTAAGTCTGTTTCCTAGTAAGTGTTTCTGCAGCTTTGATCTCCGCTTATTATAGGAAGCAGTGGAGATTCTTAAAATTATTATTTTCCCTGAAATGAGCCTACGTTATAAAATTACTAATATGCATTTAAATTAAACAGAAGCCTCTGTTCTTCTGTCCTTCAGCTGAGGAATTTTCCATGCTTCATTGCCTTCCATTGCTTGCCTTACAGCAGGGCTTCTCAACATTCACACCACTGCCATGTTGTTGGGGCGGGGGGGGGGGGTGCACTCCTGTGCATTGTGGGCTGGTTAGCAGCATCCCGGCCTCAACCTCCTAGGTGCCAGCAACATCCTAGATTGAGCTGCGACAAGCAAAAATGTCTCCAGACATTCCCAAATGTCCTCCGGGAGGCAAGTCCACTCCTAGTTGAGAGCCCTGACTTAAAAATAATGTAGCATTTTATTGTATTATTAATATTCCTTAATTACACACATCTCCCTGTCAATTACTTATTTTTCTTCTGCTTATTAGGTTCCGGTCTTTGTGTTCTGCCATGATTTCAGATTAATGAGGTAAAAGTTTGAGAGACCTTGGCTGTGTATGTGCATATACCCCCCAGTTACTTCTGAGTAAAGGCATCCTTTGGAATGCCGCTGTCTAGGACCGTGAGAAATGGAGAGACACTATAGAGCTGACCAGAGGTCTTACCACTTTACAGCTGGTGTTTAACTGCACCTGACTGTCTGCTAGATTTTATTCAAAACCAATTAAGCAGACTTAATTTTACTTCTACATATAACCAGGTGTTTAACAAGGTTAAACATAAAGGACTCTGGGGACTTTTCAAGTCAGTGGAAATCGTTCGTGCTTTTCCAATTAGTTGGGAAAGAATGCTTGGAAAAATGAGAGGCATTTGAGAAGGAGAGAGTTTTAACTGTGGAAATAGTTATCCTTAAAGTCATTTTGGGTTAGATAAAGATTATCTTCCAAATGGGAGGCTGGTGAGTATACCTTGGAACAATTATTAAGCTACGGTCAACAGTTACTGTCCTAAAGAAACAACCCGGGGGGAGAAACTGTAAGAGAACAGAGTTGTCCTCGTGGAGCTTACGGTATTGGAGAAAATGGTACGGGAACGTTTTTACAGTTGGATAACTTTACTCTCAGTGAGAAACAGTCACTTCATAGATCGGCAGTGTCTCATCAGTTGCCAAATGGGTCCTGCAGACCATAAGAGCAGGAGTTTAGGCGACAGAATTCTGTAGACTGGAGAGGTCAGAAAAGTTTGTTTCTGAGCTTGGAAAGGAAACAGGCAGAGGAGGTAAAGAGGAGAATCTCTGTGAAGGAGGGTGGCATGTGTTGAGGCTTAGTTAAGAGAGTTCAGAGCATATTTGGTGTGTAGAACTGGGGGAAAGAGAGAGAGAGAGAGAAGAAAACCAGAAGGAGAGGCTAAAGCCAGATCCTTGAGGGCTTGACTCTGAAGCTAAGGAACTTTGATTAAATAATGGAAGCTAATGTTTCCCCACTGGTTCTGTGAAACAGTAATCCCAACGGATGCCTTTCGGATAAAGTGTTCTATGGTTAAATAAACCTGGGAAGTGTTGCGGGCTAAGTGTGTATGCCCGCCTGGTGACTTAAAATGCATATCGGTATTTAAAGGCTACGATTAGCTTCCTTTAAGCCAGCATTTGCAAATGCTTTTGATCACAAGGTGCATATGGGGGAGGGTTATGAGGAATAAGAACATAAAGGACCTATCAACAGTGGAACAACTTAGAATTTGCAGTTTGATAATAGGGAGGCTTTAACCATGTTCTAGAAACTCCTGTTTCCTGTTTCTCCTGGTATTATCCAAGAGATATTTGAGTCAGTATAACCTTGTAGATGGATTAGAAAAAATATATATAAAATATTCAAATGATAGGACGCTTACAACGGAGAAAGCTTCTGTTCCGGCTTTTCATTGATTTGGTTTTTCTTTCTTTCGTCCCTCTACGAATACTCACTAAGCAAATCCTGTATGTGTGCTAAGCCATGTGAATAAAATGGTGAAGAGAGGAAAAATGGTCTTTACCATCATGGAGTTTAGAATCTAAAAGAAGACAAATGTAGATTTAAATTTTTACAGATACTGTTAAAAATAAAGACAAGAAAGACTATACCTATACCCTTCTGCTTTTTTGTTGAACAATAGTGCTGAAAGAGACCATTTTGTTTACTCTTAAATATGTCAATAAACCTTGTTAAAATAATTTAACATTGCTCGTCTTAAGGTTTAAATGTAGCTTTATTTAATCTTGGACCAGCTTAGCATTTTGAAAATAGCATTTTAAAATACCAATTTGGAGAAAAGAAAGGAAGTTTAAGGAGAAGAGAGAGAGAAGAATCTTTGTTTGTAATGTTTTTACTTTTGTTTGACATATATGCACAAGAAGTGCACATATCATGAACGTACAACCTGATAAATTTTCAGAAACTGAACACACCCATGAGAATGTTATCTCAGAAAGCAGAATGTTATCAGCCCCCAAAACACCCCTCATTTTCCTTCAGCAGCTCATCACAGTAACCACTATCTCTACTTCTTTCAGCTAAGACTGTATTTGTCTCTGTGTGTGTGTGTGTGTGCATGTGTGTGTGTGTGCGTGTGTGCGTGTTGTGTATAAATGCAATCATCCATTATACAGAATTTTAAAGGAAGACAAGGCATATTTGATTCTAAATACAGATCTTTCGGTAATCCAGTGGTTCTCAAAATTGATCACACCCCGGAAGCACCGAGGGGCTTTTAAAAGTTGCTCACCTCTAAATCTTACCTAAAAGGATACTTAACATAGTTGCTATGATGTGAGGCTGGGGCAACAGCCTTTTTAAAGCTCTCCAGATGATTCCCCTGTGCGCCTAAGGTTGAGACTCCCTACTGCAATATGTTGAAAGTCAATCCATAGTTGTTTACATAATATTGGAGCTAGCTTTATGCCCAACTGTCTGACTAATATTTGTAAACCTGGGCTTTCTGTATCTAGATTTTAGGTTGTAATTTGGCAGAAAAGTAGATATTCTATGTGACTAATAACCCTCCCACGATCTGTCACCTGGGCAGCAAACATTTTTTTTTTAAATTCAGTCTCTGTGGGAGGTAAATACAGTTGCCTTGTTTTAGAGCAGCCTCCGCTTATAAGACACTGGAATGTTATCACCTCCTGGGTTGCAGAACTCTCAGATTTGTGTCAAAAGGCATTACCTTAAAAAAAAAAAAAAAGGCATTACCTGCTGGGCACTGAGACCGAAAAGCAGCGAATCATTTCTTTGAGAGTTTTAGGAACCCATTAAACCTGCAGGGGCTGTGGATAGCCCTGGGGACTGGGTACAGTTTTCTTCTTAGGGCCTAAGAAAGCCTTCAGGGTAACTAAGGTATTTCAGACTTGGAAGGAAACAGTGTTGAGTTCTCGGGAATCTAGAAAAGTGGGAAGTGTAGAAGCATCTGAATTCTATGAAATGATTTTCATTGAGCTGGACGATTGACTTAGTAGCAAGCTGATAAAAGTAGATATATTTCATGTATTTTTTATCTTTTCTCAGAAATTTTCTGATGATAGTAAAATTTTGAAAGAATTTTATTTGGCTAATGATAAATTGAAATTTCAAGAGGCTGAAAGAGGTTCATTAGGATTCAGCGGGCGGACAATTTACCCTCCCTGAAATACAATGGGATCTGCGGTTCCATACTCAGAGGCTCCAGCTCATTTTGCAAAGTCTTTTAAAGGATGCTTCTCCCCATCATTCAAGAGCCAAAGAGGTTCCTTCGTGTTCTCTGAAGAGCCTGTGTCTGTTTCTTGCCTTTTTGTACTTCCTATGGATGAGTTAGTTATGTTTCCTTTTTGAGGATATAGCAGTTCACAGGAGATAAGACCCCTGCTCTCAGGGAGTTTGTAGTCTAGTAGAGGAGTCAGAAGATAAAGTTAGCTAATGAGGGTTTCAGAAAATGACGCATGCTATGGAGAAGACAAAACAGAAGCAGCATTAGAAGAGCCCTCTGATGCCACCAATTTTGCGACAACATGGATGGAACTAGAGCGTATTATGCTTAGCGAAATAAGTCAACTGGAGAAAGACAACTACCACATGATCTCCCTGATATGAGGAAGTGGAGATGCAACGGGGGTGGGAGTTAAGGTGGTAGGAAAAGTAAAAATGAAAGAAGATGGGATCGGGAGGGAGAAAAACCAAAAGAGACTCTTAATGTCATAAAACAACTGAGGGGGATGGGGGGAAGAGGGGTTGGGTGAGGGTGGTGGGGTTACATCATATGTTTAAATAAAGCTTAAATAAAGTAAAAAAAAAAAAAAAGAAGAGCCCTCTGAGGAGGTGGCTTGTGAGGCGAGATGCAGAAGGAGAGAAGGAGCATTTTAGTGAACCCCACGAGCAACAGCACTCCAGGCAAGAACAGCAAGTAGAGAAGCCTCGAGGCAGGCATAGGCTTTGACAGGTTTGAGGATCAGAAGGAAGCCCAGCGGGCCTGCCGCGCAATGAGCAAGGGGAGAGGCTCAAATAGAGGGCCTTGGTAGTAGAGGGGGTTGGGTTTTATTCTGAAATCAGTGGGAAGCCTTTGAGTCCAACAGGTTGATTGCCTTTGCTTTATTTTATTTTAGTATACAATTAACCAGATTTTTAAAAAGCAGAATGAATCCATTTTTCTCAGAAGATTAGACATTTGTGAGTTTTCTTTCGGCTTCATATTAACCTCAGGAGGATTAGTACCATAGTCTCAATGGAAAATATGAGAGAGTTGTATGTTTAGATCCTTGCCCTTTACACTATTAATAATTGAATTTGTGGTCTGTGGTAATCATTAATTCAGTTGGGTTTGCCGAGAGCTTTCTTTAAAAACCTGTATTTTATAAAATTACATTTCTATGTAATACAGGTAAATATACAAGAAAGCACCGGTGTGAGACCTTCATTGGATTTTAGAATGATATTTGCTTTTAATTTGATGGGCTACCTTGACTTTTTTAAAACAGCTGGGGATCACTCCATGCCTTTTGACAGAAAAAAGGAAGAAATGAAAGGATAGATTGGATTCCTATCACTTTTAAATCCTGATAGAAAGTCAGATAGGACCCTTATTAAGTTACTCTAGAATGCGACACATGGAATCTTCACACAGTGATTTATTTAAGATGATCAATCTTAACTAAGTAATCAAGTTTTTATTTATTTGTTTAGAAGTAAGGCATAAAAGCTGGTGAGTTTCCTCCAGAGGTTTCCTTCGCTGACATTGGGTTTATATTGGGGCAGATGCATGCATTTAAATCTCGGAGAGGTCTACACAGTGTAGAGTGACTGATAGATGAACAGGGCTTACAACTGCCACGATTACACATGGCAGCTTATTGGCATATAAATTAAACTGCTGCAAGGTAGAAGGATGGAAGAAAAAATTAGGTTGCCGTGTGAGATCAAATTAATTCAGGAATCATTTGGACATTTTATTCCTCTGGAAATAGTTTGCTGGGAGGTCTCCAGCTGTGTTTGGCATCGGGCCATATTCACACTGATGGAAAACGTGCTCTCAGACTTGAGGTTGCACAGCACGCGGTGGTTTCAGTCTGTCATGCCCAGAAATAGATGGAGGCTTTATGGGAATAATTCCTAGTGCAAGGTGGAAGCCAGGAAGAGGAAAGAATGGGACACAGACCTGCTTTGGGCAAGCCGGACAGGAGAAGTCCCACAGGCTGGGGCTCAGCACAGGGATAGTTGGGACTACCCGGGGAGGAGAAAAGGGTGATTAGCACCCATGCAGTTAATCCTCCCAGGGAAGCCGCGCTGCACATCCCCACTGGAGGGGCACAGCACCCTTCTTCTCGCTCATCTCCTGGGTCTCACCCTCGGTGCCACTTCTCCAGAAGGGTCCTTCCTAACCATCGTACCAGAACCTCTCCTTCTATTATTTCCTGTCGCTGAACCTAGCTTTCTCCCCCTTCATGAGAATTTCAAATTGTATATTTATTTCTGTGTTTATGTATTTATCGTCTCTCTCCCTGACTGAATTACTCACAATTTGCAATAGGGAAGCATCCTGTTCTTTTTGTCACTGTGTTCTCAGCAATTAATTCAGCACTTAACTCTCCCTGACAGCTAGTAGGCAGGTAGGAAATATTTGTTGAAGGAACATAGAGAACCTGGAGGAAAACAATTTGAAAACTGCTATGGGTTGGGTTGTATCCCTTGTACAATAGCCTGGAGAATGCAGCTCTGGCTCCGAGGGAAGTGAATATTCCACACCCAACTAAACCTGAGGAGATTAGACTTGAGCCTGCCAATCAGATTGGCGAGGATGCCTGACACCACCTTGTAAATACTCCTAATATCCTGTTAAATCAGCTGGGGAAATCACAATTCCCATTTGAAAACATGACCAACTGTAAAAAGAAGCTGCCCAGCTTGCATACTGATAAATAGGAGAGCCAGGATTTGAATTCTAAGACCAGGCTACGTGTTCCCTTCCATTTCATCTTCTGACATTGTTCTCCCTATACTTGGCACTCCCAGCAGCTACAAATTATGTCTTTCCCCCAACCGATAGCAGGGACCTGTCCCTCAGTTCTATAAATCTTCAGCCTCCAAAGCCAGTCTGCTGACTCTCCCGCTCTGAGCACTGCCGCATCCGGCGGCTCTTGCCTGGGAAGATTACCAGCTCTGATGACTGCTTCTTGCAGTGAAACGGTTGAGCCCAGGGCTAGTCCCAAAGAAGGAATGCCTGAATCTATTTTAAGCTTCCCCTAAGGCAGAGATGGGCTTATATAATCTCAGAACAGTCATGCTTTTCAAAGCTAATTGCAGAGCCGATTAAAGTAGATACAGCTAGGGTATTTCCACAGTAAACTGTCCTCCCCAGGACCCTTGGCAGGGGAGAACGCTACCATGTACTGAGCACCTACCATGTGTCAGGTACTTGATACAGATTATTGTATATAGGTGACCTAAGGTTAGGTGTGGCACCTAACCAGAGCTCTGAGTGATGCTCTAATTTAGAACCACATTTATAGGATTGCCCTGGGAACTGCACAGTGACTGAGGTCAAGGTGAAACCACTTTGTGGGCTGGTACTCTTCCAAACACTGGAAATAAGCCAGCTTGTTTTCCCTGCCTCCACTGGGCAATGATGCCCTATTCCAATATTGGGGGACTATGCTGAAAAAAGTGCAATGTGCAGATTAGGAGGGCAAGAGGACATCACACCCAAGCACATGGCCTATAGGCTATTCCACGTCTGTTGCCAAGGAAATGGACTGTTAGTAAATCCCAAGCAAGGAAAGACTTGAAGTTACATTTATATCTTTTTTTGGACACTTTTGCCTCCATGTGTCCCTTCACATGTTGAAGGTGCTTTGGTATTTCTAACATTCCTTCCTGTAACATTCTTACATTTAACATATCCCTTTCTATAGACACTGCTATGGCAAAAATAATAAATGCAGATAATAAGGTCACTGATATCTTTGTATTATTTATTATTATATATTTATTATGATATTATTATTTACCATAGAATTACCCAAAATTTCTAAAGAAAATTCCCAAGCCACCTTTCCTCGTTTTTAGCTGTAGATAGGGCTATCCAAAGGGCAAAGCTTCTCTTCCTTGATAAAAATTTTCAGGGATAATAATTTTAAAATACTTGATCTGAAATCATGAGCATAAACTTCACAGTTTTGGAAAAATCTAGGGTTATATATGATATCAAAATTTAATCCAGTCCTATTTTAACATTCATTAAAAAAAAAAAAAAAAAGCTTTACCACAGATATCTTCCTCCGAGCACACCAAACTCTGTACAAATAGACGTGCTATGATCTCTGCCTGGAATTATTGGTCTACTGCTCATTATGTGACTGAAGACTGACTTCCTGTCATGTCTTAAATGTCACCTCTCCAGAGAGGCCTTCTGGCCTCCTTTACTTATCATAAGCTCCCTCACTGTTGTTTTCTCTTTGCATGCTGTTTGTTTCTTCAGCAATGTTTATAACAATTTGTAATACTGTTTTATTTACTTATTCATGGGTCTCTTCTTCATTTGGTTTCAACTCTGTGAGTCCAGGGACTGAATTTTCTGTTTACTAATACATTGTCCTTTGCCTAGCACAATACCTGTCTATAAACTCAAGTTTTTGTTGAATACATGAGTGAATGAATGATAGGATAAAGAAACTAGAGTGACTGGTGGCCAACTGAGTACTTCTGCCTTTTTTTAGACATTTTTTTTTAGACAGTCTCCAACTTAAATTGCTTTGATTTTTATTAGCTCTGATAAATGTATTGCTTTAGTCTTGTGGCCCAGGAACAGACCCTCAGGCTCAACCTTGCCTAGTTCCTTACTTCCTGACCCCTGGCCAGCTTCTACATGGTGAAATCACTGTGCAGTCCACTCTGTGGAAAATACCTTTAAACCCTTATCACCTTCAGAGTTAAGATTAACAAAGGCAGATTTCAACACTATGTCAGTCTAGAGCATTCCTATTGTTCTGCTTTCTGTGGGACAGGTCTTCTTTCCAGAGTGATTGACATTATTGAGGACCTAGCTCTTTCCATGACATATCAACTCCTACATAGAGGAATGTGGCTTTTCTCTACTGATTCAAACTTTTTATCATGGCTGAATATTCCAACTCCAAATTCATATAATAATGTTTTATCTCTTAATAGAAATTTTTATTTTGTTTGGGTTGTAATGTGCACTGGAATAGAAACATGAACATTAGTTCTGGATAAATCATTACCTATGTACCTTACATGCAATTAAATGTAGAATTGAGAGCATGAGCACTAAAATAATACTGTCTGGACTCAATCCCACCTCTACCATTGACTAGCTGTACAATCTTAGGAAAATGATTTAATCTTTATATGCCTGTTTCCTCATCTATAAAATGTGAATAATAATAGTACCTGCCGGGACGCCTGGGTGGCTCAGTTGGTTAAGCAGCTGCCTTTGGCTCAGGTCATGATCCCAGCGTCCTGGGATCGAGTCCCACATCAGGCTCCTTGCTTGGCGGGGAGCCTGCTTCTCCCTCTGCCTCTGCCTGCCACTCTGTCTGCCTGTGCTCTCTCTCTCTCTCTCTCTAACAAATAAATAAATAAAATCTTAAAAAAAAATAATAGTACCTGCCTTGGGGAACCTGGGTGGTGTAGTCAGTTAAGCATTGGACTCTTGATTTCTGCTCAGGTCATGATCTCAGTGTTGTGAGATTGAGCACTGACAACATCAGGCTCTGCACTCAGCGCAGAGTCAGAGTCAGCCTGGGATTCTCTCTCTTCCTCTCCCCTCACTTTCACTAACTAACTAACTAAATAAATAAATAAATGAAATCTTAAAAACATAGTACTGCCTCATAGGGTTGTTATGCAGGTTAAATGAGATAATACACATAAGGTTTAGAACAGGCTTTAATACATGAGATATTATATAAACATATTATATAAGCTCTTATTTTGATGATAATGATATCTACTAATGCCTAGCTCTCTATTTTCTGGCCTCTGTTTTTCATTATTAAAGTAAAAATCTGTGGTCCATTTCTAGTCAAGTTATGAAACCAAAAAGCACAAGCAAAGAATGAAACTGGACGACTTTCTTACAGTATACACAAAAATAAACTCAAAATAGACTTAAAGATCTAAATGTGAGAGGTGAAACCATAAAGATCCTTGAAGAGATCATGGGCAGTAACCTCTTTGACATCAGACATAGCAACATTTTTCTGGATATGTCTCCTGAGGCAAAGGAAAGAAAAGCAAAAATTAACTATTGGGACTACATAAAATAAAAACTTCTTCACAGCAAAGGAAACAATCAACAAAACAAAAAGACAACCAACAGAATAGGAGATGATACTTGAAAATGGCATATCTGTTAAAAGGCTAGTATCCAAAATATATAAAGAACTTATACCCTCACCACTCAAAAAACAAATAATCCAATTAAAAATGGGCAGAAGTCATGAACAGGTATTTTTCCAGAGAAGACATACAGATGACAAACAGAAAAGATGCACAACATCACTCATCATCAGAGAAAGGCAAAACAAAACCAAATGAGCTATCACCTCCCACCTGGCAGAATGGCTAAAATCAAAACCACAAAAACCAAGTGTTGGCAAGAATGTGAAGAAAAAGGAATATTCGTGCACTGTCAGTGGGAATACAAACTAATGAGTCATTAGTTTGGATGGAGGATGGAGGATTCTCAAAAAATGAAAAATAGAATTACCATATAAGTCCACTACTGCATATTTACCCAAGGAATATGAAAATACTAATTTGAAAAGATATATGCACCCCTATGTTTATTGCAGCATTATTTATACTAGCCACATTATGGAAGCAACCCAAGTGTCCACTGACAGATGAATGGGTAAAGACGATGTGGTATATATATAATGGAATATTATTTGGCCATAAAAAGAATGAAATCTTGCCATTTGCAACAGCATGGATGAATCTAGAAGGTATAATGCTAGTGAAATAAATGAGTCAGAGAAAAATAAATACCATATGGTTTCACTCATAAGTGGAATTCAAGAAGAAAAGCAACAAACAAAAAAGAGACCCCCCCAAAAAAATATTCTTAAATATAGAAAACAAACCTAGGGGTACCAGAGAGGAGGTGGGTTGGTGGATGGTGAAATAGCTGATGGGGACTAGGAGAACACTTACCATGATGAGCACTGTATAGATGAGTAATAGAATTACTCACATGATGAGTAATGTATAGAATTGTTGAATTACTATATTGTACACCTGAAACTAACATTACATTGTATGTTAATTATGCTAGAATTACAATGAAAAAATAAAAATTTAAAAAAATAGTATGGGTAATTGAGATCCTAATGTGTTTTTGCTACAAAACAGTAACTTTCATGTTTTATTTTTACACAATTTAAGAAATTCAGATCATGCTTTACAGACTTTACCAAGAAAAAAAAAGAAAGCTCAATCTGGCTATAAAAATATTTATAGCATTCTTCAAGGTAAATTATTTATCACAAGGGGTGCCTGGGTGGCTCAGTGGGTTAAAACCACTGCCTTTGGCTCGGGTCATGATCCCAGGGTCGTGGGATTGAGCCCTGCATCGGGCTCTCTGCTCTGCGGACAGCCTGCTTCCTCCTCTCTCTCTCTCTCTGCCTCTCTGCCTACTTGTGATCTCTGTCTGTCAAATAAACAAATAAAATCTTTATAAAAAAATTATTTATCACAAATGAGGAAAAGATACATTCTATCAGGGAAAGTCTTTTAAACTCTAATGACACTACAACGATTATCCAACATTAGAATAACCCCTTGAATGCATTATTTTATTTTTTTTAAAGATTTTATTTATTTATTTGACAGAGATCACAAGTAGGCAGAGAGGTAGGCAGAGAGAGAGAGGGAGGAAGCAGGCTCCCAGCTGAACAGAGAGCCCCATGCGGGGCTTGATCCCGGGACCCTGGGATCATGACCCGAGCCAAAGGCAGAGGCCCCAACCCACTGAGCCACCCAGGTGCCCCTTGAATGCATTATTTTAAAACAAAACTCCCACTGGGGCACCTGGTAGCTTAGTCAGTTAAATGTCTGCCTTTAGCTCAGGTCGTGATCCCAGAGTCCTGAAATCAGTCCGGAGTTGGACTCCTTGCCCTGTGGGGAGCCTGTTTCTCCCTCTCCCACTATCCCTGCTTGTGTGTGTGTGTGTGTGTGTGCACACACACACATACTCTCTCTCTTCCTCTCTGTGAAATAAATAAATAAAATCTTACAAAAACAAAACAAGAAAACCTCCTAGAGTCATCCATGAATTTCTCTTTATGCCAAAGGAGGAAGAGGGAAGTTCCAAAGCTTCTTTGACTAACAAAAATATTCAAATATTTATACTTTCAGATATTTGGGATTCCAATCTGAATATTATTATCCAGGGCAATTGATTTAAATACTCAGAAAAGAAGAATCTCAAATACTAAATTTATATCCATAGAATGTGGCCACAATTTCTGATGTGCATGTTTCTTAAAACTAATATTCTTCATTATAGAAACTTATAAGGACATTCTTTTTAGGGGCCAGAAAAAAGAGACAGAAAGGATTATAATTACAGATTTTTACCTGAATTCCCATACCATACAAAGTATAGTTGGTATTTTTATAAACATTTTCCCACCAACTTCTTAATGTTTACAATTAGATACTTGGAGTATAATCTCCTTTGATAAGATGTTTTAGCATCTTTTTTTCTTCCACCTATTTGTTAACAATTTCTTTCACAAATAGTTACTAATTACTAAATATAAACAAGGGTATTGGTTGATGTAACCCAGAGATTCTCCACCTAGGCAATATTGACAGTTTGGGCTAGGTAATTCTTTTTGGGGGGTGATGAGAAGGAGCTGTCCTGTGTATTGTGGGATGGTTAGCAGTATTTCTGGCCTCTATCCTCTGGATGCCAGAGGCATCCTCAGCCATCACAGCCAATAATGTCTCCAGACATTTCTGAATGTCACATGGCAGATGATTGCCCCTAATTGAGAACTTCTTCTTTAATTACATTAGAGCCCACCCCTGGGGGTAGATATAAAGTCAGTGTCCCCTGAATATCATGGACTTTATTGTACAGTGTTGTTCCAGTTCCTGACTGCATAACAGATGACCTCAACACTCAGTGGCATAAAACAACCACTTACTATGCTCATGGAATCTGTGGATCTAGAATTCTGACAGGGTACAGCCGGGATGGCCTTTATTCCACAATGTCTAAAGCATTAGCTGGAAAGCTTAAAGGCTCAGGGTGAAATTTTCTGAAGGCTTCTCACTCACACTAACACTGATGCTCCCTATTGGCTGGAAGATACAGCAAGTGGAGGTGGGGCTGGAGCGTTTACATCTGGCCTTTCCATGCAGATGCCTGGTTTCCTTACAAAATGGTGTCCGTGTTCCAAGGGCAAACATTCCAAGAAAAAGAGAGCCAGTTGTAAGCTGTATTGCTTCTTATGACCTAACTCCAAAGTCCCATCACATCACATCATCTCTAGCATAATCTGTTGGACAATGCAGTTAAGGTTCATGGAGGCATATAAACATCACATTGTAAGGAGAGCATGTAGGTTAGGGCAGGGATCAGTGTACTCATCTTTGGAAAAAACAGTATGCCACCAAGATGGCTAACCCTTGGATGACATCTGAGTTCTGTTAGTAAGGAAGAAGGGAATTCTGTTTGGATAGACAGCCAGCAGTGTTTACTGATGTACCATTATTTGATAAAATAGTCCTAAGAAGAATAAAAAATATATATCCCATATAGTTAATAAATTCTCAAGATGATATCATATAGAAGATTTACATTTTATCTAAACTAAAATAGCCACATTGTAGATCCTTCCACTTTACTTACTTTAGCACAATATGTAAATGCATGCAAAGGTGATAATAATATAACTTGCTACCTTGGCCCGTAAAATCTAAGTGATTAGGTGAACTTTTGAGACTCCATCAAATGAATTTACCAAAAATAATGACAATTTGCTGATGGTGTGAAAAAAATGGCAGAAAACACCATACAAATAATAGTGCATGTGAGGACTGTGGCCACCATGCATCTAAGGAGTCACTGACAAACAGTAACTGTGAGAAGGTGCTAACAGTCACCAGAAGTTGAAACACCCAGGGTAAAAGGGGATAGAGGCCCCGAGACTAATCTGCTTGATCTTCTACTTTGACCCTTACGAACAACCCTTGGGATGCTTCCACAGAGCCCAGTTTAGTAACCAGTAATTAATGTAAAGAGTAATGAGCTAGGAATCAGGAGACTTGAGTTAAAGTCCTGGTTTGGCTAACAGACTGACTTTTTTTTTTTTTTTTTTTTTTGACAGAGATCACAATTAGACAGAGAGGCAGGCAGAGAGAGGAAGGGAAGCAGGCTCCTCGCTGAGCAGAGAGCCCGAAGCGGGGCTTGATACCAGGACCCTAGAATCATGACCCGAGGCGAAGGCAGAGGCTTTAAGCCACTGAGCCACCCAGGCGCCCCAACAGACTGACTTTTAAGAAATCAGCTAATCTTTTTCGGTCTGACTTGCACACTTTGTAAGTTAAGACAATTGGCATTGGTGATCTCAGAAGCCCTTTTTACTTCTATAATTACTTGCCCATTTTAAGGAAATGTTCAAAAATAGTCAAATGAGTATTTTCAACTAGTCTCAATATATTAATTATGTTATTCTGCAAGTAGGAGGCCATATCTTGGCATGGTCAGGGAATGTAACAGATCCCCTGCTTTTAAAGGGCTCTAGAAATCTTTTGGGTCCTGTTTTCAAGGAAATTCTATCCTTGCTTTTTCATAAAGAGAGATCTTCCAACAGAGGTTTAGCCTCCTTATTCCTTGTAATGTCAACTTTAATAAAATTCTCCTTGGTTTTAATAATGAGATACAGGGATAGGGGTGAAATGAATGATTAAAATAGAGGCCTGGATTTAACTTTGCCTTGATGGAAGTTGGATCCATTTAATTTAATTCACTATAAAGGCAGACCTGTGAATTACAAAAGGCTAATCCACAGTTTACCACTTCTATGCAAATTTTAAAACTCACAAAATAAGGTTATATATTATTTATGAATATATATAAGTGGAACACAAATAGAAAACCATGTGCTGGATGCTTTTTTTTTTTTTTTTTTTTAGATTTTATTTATTTGTTAGAGAGAGAGATAGAGAACACATAAGCACAGGCAGACAGAGTGGCAGGCAGAGGCGGAGGGAGAAGCAGACTCCCTGCCAAGCAAGGAGCCCGATGTTGGACTCAATCCCAGGATGCTGGGATCATGATCTGAGCCAAAGGCAGCTGCTTAACCAACTGAGCCACCCAGGCAACCCAGATGCTTTTACATCAAGTTCATTTAGTGCTTGCCTCTGGAGAAGCAAGTTTAAAAAGATCTAAATACATGGAATTCAGGGATTAGAGAGCTTATTATTAAGATATCAGTACTCTCCAAACTGATCGACCCATTCAATGCAATCCCTATAAAAACCACAGCTATCTTGTTGCTGACTTTCCCATACTGATCCTGAAATTTATATGGCAATAGAAGAGACTAGAATATTCAAAATAAATTAAAAGTTTGAGGAATCATACTTCCTAATTTCTACACTTACTGGAAAGCTGCAGTAATCAAGAGATACTGTGTAAGTCAGTAGCATAAGGATAGATCAGTGGAATATAAATCAGTGGAACAAATTGAAAGTCTAAATATAAATCCTTACATTTATGTCTAATTGACTTTTTATAAGGGTGTGAAGACAATTGAATGGGGAAAAGAAAGTCTTTACAACAAATGATGCTAGAAGAGGTGGATATCCACATGCAGAATAATGAAGTTGGATCCCTACCTCACAATATATACAAAATTTAACTCAAAATGAATCAAAGACCTAAATGGAATAATTAAAATTATAAAACTCTTGGAAGGAAACACAGATATAAAACTCATGACTTAAGGTTAGGCAATAGGTTCTTAGATATGATACCAAAACCACAAGATAAAATAGATAAGTAGGATGATTTCATCAAAATAAACATACATTTGCTGCCATGATATATCAAGAAAGTGAAAAGAAGAAAAAAATAGAACAGGAGAAAATATTTACAACTCATACATCTAAGAAGGGACTTGTATCCAGAATATATAATGAACTCTTAAAACTCAATAAAAAGACAGATGACCAATTTAAAAATCAACAAAGGATCTGAGTAGACTTTTTTCAGAGAATATATACAAATAACCAACAAGAACATGAAAAGATGCTCAACATAATCATAAGGAAATGCAAATCAAAAATTGTAGGATACCACTTCATACCCACTAGGATAGCTATAATCAAAAAGACAGGCAATAACAAGTGTTGGCAAGGATGTGGAGAAATTGGAAACCTCACATATTGCTGGTGGGAATCTAAAATAATGTAAACCATGTTCTAAAACAGTTTGGACTTTCCTCAAAATGTTAAACAGAGAATTACCATATGACAACAATTTCACTCCTATGTATATAACCAAGAGAAATGAAAACATGTTCACACTAAAACTTGTTTGTAAATGTTCACAGCCTTTTTCACAATAGCCAAAAAGTGGAAACAACCCAAATTCTCATCATCTGATGAGTGGATAAACAAAGAGTAGTATATCTATACAATGGAATATTATTCATGAATAAAAAGGGATGAAGTACTGATATAGGCTACAACATGGGTCAACCCTGAGAACATTATGCCAAAGCAACTAAGGCAGTTTAAAAGGACCAAATATTGCATGATTCCACTATATGAATTTTTCAAAATGGGCAAATTTTAAAGACAGGAAGTAGGTTACCCAAAAGAGAGGACAAATGGATAGTGATTGCTAATTGGTATAGGGTTTCTTTTTGGGGTGGTGAAAGTATCATCGGTTATGATAAGGGCATCTTGCCAGTGCAGTTGGTTAAGCATCCAACTCTTGGTTTCTGCTTAGGTCATGATCTCAGGGTTGTGAGATTGAGCCCACGTTGGGCTCAGCACTCAGTGGGGAGTCTGCTTGGGATTCTCTGTCCCTCTCCCTCTGTCCCTCTCACTCGTCCTCTCTCTCTTCCTCTCCTTCTCTTTCTCTAAAAATAAATAAACATTTAAAAAATTGATTGTGATAATGGTTGTACAACTCTGTGAATAGAGTAAAAACATCGAATTGGACACTTATTTAAATTAATGTATGTTATGATATATGAATTATAACTGCACTACGTTATAATTCATATAACTAAAGTTGTTTCTACAACTCACAGCAATTCTTTTTTCTAAAAAAAAAGGACCCTAGGATACCCACTAGGATAGCTATAATCCAAAAGACAGGCAATAACAGGTTTTAGGACCCTAGGATCCTAGACATCATGACCTGAACCAAAGGCAGATGCTCAACCAACTGAGCCACCCAGGCGTCCCTCATAGCAATTCTTGTTTGAATAATAGCAGTGTGGCTTATGTTGAACTAACCTTACCATACATAATAATTAGAAACTCTGGATTTTTTTGAAGGTATTGGAAAACTACCCAAGGCAGACAGAAACTAGAAGGAATTTAACCCTTGGATAACAGAACTGCACTGGGTGGGGTCCATATCATTTGACTTTCCCCTGAGGACACTCCCCAGTTTATGGAGTGTATGTAGGCTAGAACCTAAGCAAAAACCTGAAACCTAATTGTCTTAAAGTGCTGGAGGCTAGATTTCAGTTCTGCTAGAGAACTTAGAAATTAAGGGGATGAATTGTGAAAATGTGGGGGAAGGAAATGTGTCAGTCTGAGTCCCATCTGGAGAGAAACTATAAAATAATTTGAATAATGGGTATTTTAAATGACATCCTAGGCCTGGGGGGTAAGTACTAAGGAAAGACAAACTTGAAAGGGGGCTCCATTTCCAAGGGCAGGAGTTTAGATCTTGTTGTAGAAGGCGTGGCCGCAGCCCACTGGATGACTAGTACTGGAAGGTACTAATTTGCATAGGAGCTGCTGGTCCACAATTGCCAGGAAAGCAAAAACTACCTTCTGGGACCCAGGCAAAATAAGACTGATGGGCAAGCATGCAGAGAGAAAGGCTTTGTTTGGGAGCCAGCTCTCAGACTGGGCAGCACTTGGGCACAGATTGCCAGACATAGAAAAGCAAAGCCTAACTATATGCTGTCTACAAAGGATGCACTTTTGTTAATAATTTGTTAATTTGGTAATAACAAATTGGCTTTGTAACTAACAGACAAAAGAGATTTCAAATAAAGGAATATTAACAGAAATAAAGAGGTACGTTTTATCATAATGATAAAAGTGTCAATACCTCAGGAAACATGGTAATCCTAAACATGTGTGCACATAAATAACAAAACTTTAAGACACATTAAAAAAGCTAAAATATAGCTGAATATATTCACAATCAAGTTAAATTTTTATACTCCTGTCTTGACAAGATACGATATAGCTACACAAAAATCAGTTAAGATTATAAGATTTTAAAACACTTAGCATAATTGCTATTTATAGGACACTACACTAAACAATGGAAGAATACGAATCCTTTTAAAGTGCATGTGAAATATTCATCAAAATAGTCAAATCCTGTACCAAATAACAAATCTCAACATATTTTTTAAAATGGAGATCATACAATGTACATTGTAGGACTTCAATTGAGTGAAATTAGTAATCAATAATATAATAACTTAGAAGGCCTCAGATACCTGAAAATTAAACAATATCTAAAAAACCAATTTGTAAAATAAGAAAATCACTATGGAAATGAGAAAATATTTCAAACTGAATGATAAGGAAAATACAAGATATCAAAGTTACTTAGATACAGCCAAAGCAGTGCTTATAAGGATTATAGGACTATATATTAATATTAGAAACAAAAATATGACTCATGCTTTCACTTTACAGATCTAGAGAGAAAACAAACCCAACATAAGTAGAAGAAAGAGAATGATAAAGTTAAGAATCTATTAAATAGAAAACAAACAAAGGAGAAAGCTAACAAAACCAAGAGCTGATATTTTATTTTAAAAGAATAAAGTTGACCAACCCCTAGCAAGACTGATCAAGACAAAAAGAAAACAATGCACAAAATACCAGTATTAGAAATGAAAAAGAAGGGCACCTGGGTGGCTCAATGGGTTAAGCCTCTGCCTTCGGCTCAGGTCATGATCTCAGGGTCTTGGGATCAAGTTCCACATCAGGCTCTCTGCTCAGCGGGGAGCCTGCTCCCCCTCTCTCTGCCTGCTTCTCTGCCTACTTGTGATCTCTCTCTCTCTCTCTCTCTGTCAATTAAATAAATAATCTTAAAAAAAAAAAAAAAGAAATGAAAAAGAAATTTATCACTGAAGATTCTACAGACATTAAAAGAGTAACAAAACAATATTTTGGTAAAAATGTATGCCAACAAATTTCAAAACATAGATGAAATGGATGAATTCCTTGAAAAATACAACTTACCAAAATTGACAGAAGATGAAATTGAAAATCTGAATAGGCATGTTCATATTAAATAAATTTGTAATAAAAAACTTCTCAAAAAGAAAAGGATAGGCCAGCTTGTCTTTATTAGCCATTTCTATCACAGGTTTAAGAAAAAGACTGTCAGTCTTATGCAACTCTTTCAAAAAACAGAAGAGAAATTACTTCCCCATTCGTATTATGAGGCTATCATACCCTGGTATCAAAACCTAACCAAAATATTGTAAGAAAAGCAAATAAACAATAACCCTCATGAATGCAGATTCAAAATTCTTTAACAAAATATTAACTAGTTAGATCTAGAAGTAGATGAAAGTGATAATACCTCATGGCCAACTCGTGTTTAATCTCAGCAATTCAAGGTTAGATTAATGTGCTTTTAAAAATTCAAATATTATAAGCACCACATTAATAGGATAAAAGAGAAAATTTATATGATCATCCCAATTAATGCAGAAAAAAGCATTTGACGAAATTCAACACCTATCTATAATAAAAACTCTCAGGAAAAATATAAATAGAACAGTTCTTCCTCAGTTGTGGTAAGGGCCATCCATCTAAAACCATACTTAATAGTGAAACATACACTTTTTCCTTAAGGTCAGGAACCAGGCATGGACATTTGTTCAAACTAATACTATTCAGCATCATACTGGAAGTCCTGGCTTAGTTGAAATAAGGCAAGAGAAAGAAATAAAAGGCTACAGATTAGAAAGGAAGAAGTAATGTGCTTTTTATTCATAGACAATATACTTATTTGCATCAGAAATCTGAAGACATCTACAACACTAGAGCTAAGTGAATTTGGCAAGGCTGTAGGATACAGTTAATATACAGAAATCATTTGCTTCTCTACATAGTTGAAAGCAACTGGGAAATGAAGAATTTTAAGTTACATTTACTGTAGCTTCTAAAAGCACCCAGTACTTAGAAATGAATGTGTCCAAAATGTGCAGGACATCTACACTGGAAACGATAAAATTTTAACAAAAGAAAATAAGGAACACCTAATAAGTGGAGGAATGTATGTTGTTCGTACATTAAATAGTGTGTTTTCTTCTACCATTGCAATTGTAATCAAAACTTTCAATAGGCTTTTCTTACAGAAATTGACAAGTTGATTCTAAAATTTATACAGAAAAGCAACAAGTCTAGACTGTCAAATCAACATGTGGAGAGAATAAAGCTCTCAAGTTCAAGAGTTACTCTAACGCTACAGGACTCAAGATTGTGTTAATTGGACTGAGTAGGAACATAGATCAGCAGACAAAATACAGCAGCTGGAAACAGACCCACCCATAAAAGGCCAATTGATCTCTTTACAAAGGATTCCAGGGAATTCGATATGAAAATAAACTCTCTTCAACACATGGTTAACAGGGCTGACCTGGATAAATATATAGGGGGAAATGATGACAACGTTGGGGTAGGTTAACAATGTCTTTGGGAGGACACACAAATCACAGAACATAAAAAGAACGGGTAATTTGGAACTTACGGAAGTTTAAAACTTCTGCTCCTAGAAGGCATCTTGAGCAAGCCTTCAGTTGCTGGGAGGGGAAGGTGTGCAGCTGCACTGGGGGTTGCCGTGACTACTCAGGCGTTGTATTCTCTGGTAACTTGTTATTATACTAGCTCACGCAAGTAGAACGTAGTATAACGGAAGGATGACTGAGACAAAAATGCCAAAAAATTGTGGTGGAAAACATTGACACCGTCCTGGCGATGTTGTGGAGGATTTAATAGGATTAAACAGAACACAGGAAGTTTATCATCCCTCCGCCTAGTGACTGCTGTAATGGGGAAGAGCCCTGTTTAAAACTTCCTTCCTTCCTGGCCAGTAAGGCCAGGCCTGATCTTCTACTCTCATTGGTTTCCCTCTCTGTTTTGTGTTCTACCTCCCAGATCTGCCCTGTTCTCCCCATGTTTGTTTGGTTGGTTTTCTGGATCCTCTCTTCTTAATAATTTGCAAGTGACCAAAAGTGGTTTTCACATATTGTTGTCATACTTTCCCATCAGGTTAAGTTAAACCAAACAAACAAAAGCAAACAAGCAAAAAGGACAAAAACGAAAAAGAAAGAAATCTTATTGGTCCTTCTTACCTAACGACGTTTGTATGGCACCAGAATAAGTTCTAATTTCATCCCACTAATGTAGATCAGTGCCTTTTGCCTCCTCAACCCTGGTCCTTTCAGGTTGTGGTGGGAGTCAGGAGATTAGGAGGCAATCAGAGATCTGTGCACACATTCTCTCCTCATACCTCTGCGATGAGCCAGAGGAGAACTGGAGCTTTTAAAATAAGATAATACATAGGAAAAAATTTCTTAAAATTCTAAAGGTTTTCTTAATACATGAGAGTATTACACTGTCAATGTGAAGCTAGTTACTGCACCAAAAATGTGATAGTCATTCCGTCTCACAAAAGAATGCACACTTAATGATCCCATTTCTATGACATTTAAGAACAGCCCTGGGTCGCCTGGGTGGCTCAGTTGGTTAAGTAGCTGGCTCTTGATTTCGGCTCAGGTCATGATTTCAGGGTCCTTGAAATCAGGCCCCTCGTGGAGCTGCGCACTTAGCCGGCAATTGACTTGAGGATTCTTTCTCCTTCTTCTTCTCCCTCTGCCTCCTTCCCCCCGTCAGTCCCCCAAACAAATAAATATTAAGAAGGAAAAAACAAAAAAACAGCCCAAACTGACCTATAGTCATGAAATGTGATTATAGATGCAGAATCCACAGAACTTAGTACATGACTAGACACTGCAGAAAGGTAGGAAGCCCGTCTGACAGCCCTCTGAAGCTTTTGCAGCTATGGGTCCTTGCCCTCTCATGTGCCCCCCACCCCGACCCCCACAGACAGCTTACTGCTACTAGAGAGCTCTGTTGCCAGCGTCAGCAACAAGCAGAAGAGGTTAAAAATATGTAAGATAAACAGTGTTCCTCACTTATCCAGATAACTAAACATAAGCAGAGGCAAAAACACATACTAAAATTCTGTTTAGGGTCTTGCTTAAATGAAGGAACCTCGATGTGATGATACTCCTGGAGAGATATGACGTCTCCACATGAAGCAATAGGAAAGGGCCAGGGACCTGCTCTTTTCCTTCTTGGTCCCTCTCTGCCTCTTCTTTCATGTCTCTTCCTGCATCAGTGCCAAACTCTTCAGTCTCCATGGCAGCCCCTTCTGGCATCCTAGGGTCTGCCTCACTGGGCTCTTCCGATCTGAGCAGTAGACCATGTCCTGAATAGTTTCTTCCCTCCTACATTCCATCAAAACTCCCCATCCTGTGTCTATTCCTTTAAGAACTGATTCTGTCCGAAGTGGCTCTCCGTTAGTTGTCATCACTCTAATCCTTTCAGATAAATTTTGATACGGATCTTTTGAAGATAGAAAAAGTGATTCCAACGGTAGGGATTTTAAGCATTGTGACAACCTGCAAGAAAAAAATATTTTTGAATAATTAATTTTTTTTATTGAAGGCTTTAAAATTATGTGATTTATAACACATCCTTATGAGAACATAGTAGCAGTCTTCCCAAAGGTTATTCCAAGAGCTCCACTTTTCTTTGTGATGGGGGCATTTTGTCATGCCTCCAAGTCTCTTAGTGAACTTAGTTAAACCTAAGAAGGCAGCTGAATTTAGAGTTGTTGATTCCTAAAAAAAAAAACGCTCTCATTCATTCACTCAATAAGCAAAATTGAACATACTGTCCAGTAGAGAAGAGAGAGAGAAAGGTGGTATTTTTAAGCAATATGTTATGTTCCGTAATAAGGATATGAGCAAAAGACTCTCTGAGCACAGAGAAAAGAGCTACTACCTATGTGGCTGGGTGAAAAAGGGAAAAGAATGTTCTAGGACTGATGGCACAAATACACAGAGTTATGGAAGTCTATGCTCATTTGGGTGTTCCAAGTTGCATGTGGCTCACATATGGATACATGGTAGATGGTTTTGGAAGAAAGACTATAAAAACTTGCAGAGACATTGAAGAAGGGGAATTCATATACCACTACAAGCAGTGTTTACTTTAACAAAGAACAGGAAGCCAGAAGCTATTTCTTACCATGGGTGAGGTATTAGCAGATTTATATTTTGGATAGTCAGCCTCTAACAGAATATGGAGCATAAGTGCCATTCACTGATAAAAAAACGTTCTCAAAACACCACACAAGTAGTGTTCTTAGAAACACCTTTATTTCCATGGCCTTGAGCCTGCTGCATAGGATTCCAAGGACAATTTTTCAAGATGATACCATCTTTCCAGGTGATCCAGGACATGGCTGTGTATATACTTCCTCTAGTCTGAGAAAGATTAGAGGCAAAACCCAGTGGAGTACAGACGTAGAGGAACTGTGAAGTTTGGGTGTGCGGGAGTACAGAGGACGGGAGTTGTAGGAGAAAGTTCTGTGTGTATGAAGTACCTTCATGTTGAGTTCTTGTAGAGACAAGAGTGTAGGAGGGAAGTTACTGCAAGGATTTCAAAGGGAGAAGGTCTATGTCTAAATATAGAACACTCATCTGAAGAACACTGACTTTGAAATACTTAGGTTGTGGGGCAATTAGTCACTTGACTTTTTACCAACTAGGAAATGCAACTTTTGGAGATCAAACTCCTTTTCATCACAAAGGAGAGGGAATGTTCCTTGAAAATGTTAACAATTTAGAGCAATTCCACCTTTGACATGTTTAAATTACTGTCATCTTGGGCAAGTCTCTTAACCTCCTTAAGTGTCTCAGTTCTGGGAAAGAAATAATCAAGTACATAATAAACAGTAAAAATCCCATGT
Source organism: Taxidea taxus jeffersonii (assembly GCA_003697995.1). Classification (NCBI taxonomy): domain Eukaryota; kingdom Metazoa; phylum Chordata; class Mammalia; order Carnivora; family Mustelidae; genus Taxidea; species Taxidea taxus. The sequence goes on along the minus strand of RCUC01169297.1, from coordinate 12,748 downwards.
GCAGATTGGATTTTATTATTGGTAATGAGTACGTGTTAAACAGAGTACTCCAGAACAGGAAAGTGAATCAAAGGAGGACTGAAAATATATTGAGAAAATCCATTTGTTATTGCTTGCTGACAAACTCTGAAGAGCTTTTATGGTCTCCTACAGTTAAACTTAGATTTTTATTTTCAGCTCCTTTACTTGAAGCTGAGTTATAAGAATGTGTCCTCTCCGAAAGGGGTGAGGCAGTGAATGACTCAGACTGAGTCAGGCCGGCTAAGCAGTTCCCTCACCGCAGGGATCTCATATTATTTATGTTACTTTGCCACTGGGAGAGAATTTATAAGGAGCAGGTAGAATCACCTAATGCTCACTTTAAACAGAAATAAAAGTAATTCTGCATCAATCTTTAAGGAAAATATGTAAGAGAAACAATTACACTACTCTAGTTGACGTAGTGCTGTCTAATACAATTTTCCCATCCGTGGTAGAGGGAGAAAGGAGATGATTAACTCAACTTTCTAGGTGAGGAAGGAGATGGTCAGAAGGATGTGCTCAAGGTCATGCAGTTACTAAGTGGCAGAGCAGTCCCTTGTGTCTTTAAATACTGTGATCTTTCCACGACATGGCTCTGCTTCTGAGGAAGTACATGCTTATTTCTGCCCAGGGCACTGAGAGTTGGTACTGGCAAGGGGGACTTCTCCACAAAGGTGCACATAGGACTGACAGTTCTGAGCCTGGGTTGTGACTGCAGCTTGAATGATTACTTTTCCAGACTTCCATGTAAGCTGTGGTTCAAAGAACCTAATGTTTTGTATAGTCTGCCCAATTTCTTCAAAAAATTTGGAAGGATCTTCGGACTATGAACAGAAAGAGTTTTTCCAGTGAGTGATCTATGCAAGACTGTCAGTGGAAAGATGACCCACGAAGCTAAGGTAAACACATGGGCCATGGTCAAGGGACAGAGGCCACTTATGGACCAGGAGAAGGTACACGGATCAGGTTTTTTGTGTATTCTTTTCTTGGCCTTAAAAAAGCTTTTGTTCATTAAGCATCTTATTAATATATTGTGTCTCTTTATCTTTTTTTTTCTCTTTTCTCCTAAAAATGCTGTACTTTAATTCATTTTGTGTGTATGTGGACTCTTTTATACCTTGTTTCTTTACTGAGGTCTGGGACTTTCAGAGCCTCCAGTTTCTCTTCATTTTTCTATATGTTGCCACCACCATTTAATGTCACATCGTAGGTATTACATATGGAACCTTCTCCTCTTTGCTCGCTCATCCTGATACTTAGAAACAGCCTCCCACACCCCAGAGGCAAGGTTCATCCACAACCTCCCCATAGCCTGTTTTGAGTAAGGCATCCTTGTGGAAGACAAGCTCATCAGGGAGAGTGGCCCCTCTGCCCTGACTCCCTCAGTGAAAGCACTGTGCGGTGTCCTTTCAGGTACCTGTGTGTGTGTGTGTGTGTGTGTGTGTGTGTGTGTGTGTGCGCATGTGCACCTAAAACTTACTGGGTGACCAAACCTGGCAAGGCTCTCAGGATGAACATGTGATTCTTTCTCTTAAATGTTAAAACAAAGATTTATAATGATCACAGCAAATTAGTCAGAAATCGTTTCATGTTTTTTCATTCCTTTATTCTAAGAGTAATATATTTTCATCGTAAAACAAGAAAAACTCAACTAGCACCAAAGGATGTGAAAAGCCTCCTCTTCCCCCCACCCCGCCTCCCCCACTGCCAGTCCTCCCACCCCAGAGGTCAGTAGTCTTGATAGTTTACTGTCTGCAGCCAGACACTCCTTTTTACATACATACAAACAGAATCATATTTTTATTACTGTTCTGCAACTTTGTTCTCATTTGAGCAATTTCTCTTAAAGATGTTCTTACAGCAACAAAATCAGATCCACTTAATTATTTTAAATTTCCTGGTTTTCCCTTTTGTATGGATGTGACATGAATTGTTGATTTAAGCTGTCCCCTCTGGGTAGACAATGTTTTCAGTGTTTTTGCTGTTGCAAATAATGCTTTTGTGCATTTTGGACTTAAATACTTGCATATTTTGTATGCATGCATATGTAGGATATTTTTCTGGCAATAGAATTCTTACTGCATTTTATTAGTCTTTGCGCACTTCCTTCACCCTTCCCTACTCTTAGTCTGAGCTGTGGCCACAACAGCTCCATGTGTGGCTTGCTTCTGGGCTATAAACTATTATAAGCAGCTCTTTACCCTTGTTAAGTTAAAGCTATCTGTAGAGCATTTTCTAAAAGGCTGATTATTCAGACTGTGCCCTGGAACCACTGACTCAAAGTTTCAACAAAGGAAATACCTAATACATAGGTAATTCTCATGTTGAATCAGAGTTGAAGACCATTGCATTGGTTCCAAATTTTCCCAGGATTATGGCCACCTCTTCTCTCTGACTCAGTAGTTCAATCTCCGGGATGCCACTCTTTTCTTTCATAATTTTCTTCATTAATCATTCCAGTTTTGTTTTTTAGTGTTCATTTTCCCAGTTGTTAATTGCATTCTTATCTTTAGTTATATTTTTCATTTATTTTTACTTGAAAATCAGTTTTACCCTGTAAACGTTATTCAGTTTAACCCTTCCATGTTTACTACACTGACAAGCTGGTCAAAGTTCTCGGTGACCAGGCATTCGACAATATCAAGTCACCATGAAAAACCCCTATCTTTACCCTATTACTCAATCTTTCCTACATAATGGCCAGCAATGAGGCACCATGATAATGAGCTTGTGCTCTACGCTCAGGCCAGTTTTAAGGCCCAGTTCTGCCACCTACTAGCTGTGTGACCTTGCACAAATTCCTCAACTTTTATGTGCCTTGGGTTGCCTACATATAGAGTGGGGAATCTTAATAATGCCTACCTTAAAGGATTTTTATAAGCAATATGTAATTTGTTTCATATAGGACAACTTAAGCATAATTTGAACATAACAAGTACTCATTAGATGTAATTATTGTTATTTCCCAACTCCCCTCCCCCAAAAAGATTGTGAGACAGGTCCCTGAGGGACTTCTCTCTCTCTTTGGGTATAGGTTTTTGCTTTCTTAGATTTCTTTATATGGTTATACATTGCCATCTGCTTTCCATCTTCCAGAATTCTGTTGATATCTATCATCCGTTGGCATTTCTATTCATATTCCCTTTGGAATTTTACCAAATTCCAAATGGTGTTTTACCATCATTAACTAGAGTTTCCAGAAGTAGCAGACATACACATGTTCAATTGACCAGGTTTAACTTGAAGTCTCCATTCTTTCTTAGTCACAATTTAAACATAGACATAAATACTTGACAATATCCAAATTATTTCTCCTAAACCCACCATATCCTATTTATCTCATTGTTTAAAAACATTAAAACCAAAAAAGTCATTTCTCAGCAGTTCCTAGTCATGAGCTATGTGCAACAACCTCAGAATTTAGAATTTCACAATGAATTGGACCCCATGGACAGCCAGCCTTGGTAGATTTCTTTTCATCTTTTAAAGATTTCTCCTTTAGGGGCTCCTGGGTGGCTCAGACAGTTAATTGTCTGCCTCTGGCTCAGGTCATGATCTCCAGGCCTAGAACCAAGCCCCACGTCAGGCTCCCTTCTCAGCAGGGAGTCTGCTTCTCTGTCTCCTTCTGCCTCTCCCCCCTGCTCATGCTGTCTTTCTCTCTCTCTCTCTCTCATGAATAAAAAAAGAAAAAACTAAAGACTTCTCTTTTAAAATTATTTTTCACATCATCCTTTCTCTAAATGCATGCCTTAGGCATTGAATGGCTTTTAATTCTCTACTCTTCTTACATCATTCACTTTGAATATAACAGCATTTCTGATTATATAAAAGTAGGGTTGCCTTTTGTGGTAGATGGCTTCTAAGATAGTCCCAATGATTCCTGCTTCCTGGTATTCACAGCCTATGCAGTTTCATCTCCTTGACTAATCTGTTCCTAATCAATAAAACACATCAATATAAAATGAAAGAATGTCACTTCCATGATGAGGTTATAAAAGACTATCGTTTCTATCTTGCAAACAGACTCTCTCTTGCTACCTTCAGGGAAGCAAGTTACTATGCTGGAGGGGTCCACAGGTCAAGGAACAGGGAGAAGCCTCCACTAACAGCCAGCTCAGGGCTCCACTTCCGTCAGCCCCCAAGGAACCAAATCCTGTCAACAACCACGTGAGCTTAGAATTGTATTCTTTCCCAAATGAGCCTTCAGATGATACCCCAGCCCTGATAAATACTATCATTGTAGTCTTGTGAGAGACCCTGAGACCTACAATGCTTAGATTGCTAACCCACGGATTTTGTGAGATAATAGATATGTGTTATTTTAAGCTGCTAAATTTGTATAATTTGTTATGTATCAATAGATATTGAATACACCTGGCTTTTCCTGCCTTTACCCCTCATACTAACAGCTCCCCTACTGCTTTAAAGACATAGTTTGCCTTGTGTTTCTTTCACCTTCCTTCTGTACCCCATTCTTAACTCCACAGTATTTAGAAGCTTATATATAAATTTTAAGCATAATCAATACCCTGTATGCTCTCTCTATATTTTACATGCTGCTTGGTTTTTCACCTAACATAAATCCCAAGAACTTTACCACATTCATTAATGTTCTTGAGAACATGACTGTTGGGATGGTATAATCTTCTGTCATAAGTCATGTAGCATAACTTACTCTTGACCAAAAAATTATTCCTTCTGAACACATAAGCTGAGATTGTCAAAGTTTTAGACAAACATAGTCATTTGTTTCTATGTATATTCCGTTTGTTGTGATGGGGTATTTCTACGAAGCACCTTTTCTTGTGGAGAGATAGGAAAACAGAGCAGGGAGGCTCTCTGTACTCTCCAGCAGCATCCTGGCTCTTCCCTCCCTACTGCTGTTCTTTCCCTTAGGCAGCTAAGTATCACATTTCTGAGTGCTACATCCTGGGAATTCTAATCCCTGAATGGATGGAGGAGAGGGGAGCTGATTGGGAAAAGTGCTCATGGACAAGAAGGCTCCAGGACTGGCTGAGGCAGAAATCGTCCCTGCACAGTTAAGACATGACCCAAGATTTTCAGTGTGCTTGTTTCATCTAATAAAAGCCTGTGGGTCTCAGAATGAAATTTTGACAAGGAGTAGGAATGAAAATCTCTCCCTGTTATCTTTGGTCTTTCAGATCTTATTCTGGTTCAGAGAATGAGGCATGTGATGTTTTATTTAAAAAGTGCTTCTTAATTCAATACCATCTACCAGGCAGTAAGTAGAATCACCAGTGAGAATTTGGGATCTTGTCATCTTTGCCTTTTGTTTTTAGAGCTGTGACCCTTTAAAAATTTTTTTCTTAAATCTTTTCAGGGGTATTATTTTGGGGATTTTAGAGGAGCTGTGTCAGGCAGATCTCATCTGCTGTCATGGTAACCCCAAAATGTTACTTATATATTATAAATGGGTAAAAGTTATATACATATTTTATATTTTAGTCTATCAATTTATCCCTGTTTTGTTGCTTTGAATAATAGGAGCCAAGTACAAATTATTAAGTTCTAGACCATTGTGTTGTGTAAAGACATAATCACAATCTTAGCCCCTTTCATTTTTGTGATAATTGCATGGGTGTAAAGTGGTATTAAGTAATTTTTATTTTTTGTCATTTGGATCTAACTTTAGAAAATTAAACATTTATAGGATATACGTCTTCATCCTAAATATTTCCTGTGTACAGAATCATATTTCTTCCCAAATATAGAAAAAATAATTTTAGAACACTCAAGGAACTTCCAATCTCCTTATTTTATCAAGAAAATCCTGTAAAAAAGTCCTTTAATATACCTAGTTCCACCTACATGGATTCATTTCCACCCTCCTACTTCAAAAGATAGCAAACCTGCTTGGATTAAGTAGTAGGTTTTAATATGAGATATTTCCAAGCGTTACTTTTGTAGACTGTCCTCCAGACAAGTTCCCAGCTTTGTTCCTCCCCTGTTCAGTAAGGACTGTTGGGAGCACGGCAAGCTGGAGAAGGTTAAGTGGCCCTGGAGAATATTTAAGTAGCGAGACTCTTCCATGGACGAAGCAAAAAGAAATTGTAGACATGGCAGAGAGAGTCCTTAGAGCTTTAGAAGTCCTTCACCTCCTTATCAAAGGACAACTTCATCAACACTAGTCTTGTTGCCGGCATCTATCCTTGGGCTCCCATCACCCAATAATCTTTTTTGTAAATAAAACCATCCCTGCACGCCTACTAGCACAGACCCTAAGGCATCGTGCACCTTACTCACCTGTACAAGTGGTTTCATTCACAACCAGTTTCACTGAACTGAAGCAAATAACACTCGATAAGTCCATTAAGAAAGGAGAACTTCTGTGTCCCATCAAGAAAGGAGAACTTCTGTGTCCCATGCTGTTAGGAAACTGTTGCTCAGATCCTTAAAATATCAGGCCTAAAGCCAGAGCTTCCTTCACTGCTTTTGCTCTCAGAGCTCTAGGAAAAGCACCGGCCTGCGCTAGCTTCTGACCATTTTACCCTCCCAGCCTTTGTCTTCTGAAAGCACGGGGTCCAGCATCTACTGAGCCAACACACAGAGGTTCATTTTCTATCTCTGGTGTTATGTCTATATTTGCAAAAGGAAAGTTATTCTATTTAAAAATGTTCTTCTATTTTGTGCATATTTGGAAAGCCTAATATTCTTTTCTCTTGCGGTTCTCTTTTCTTCCCCATTAGCTGTGTTCAGTATCCAAAGTGTATAGGCAATCAAGCTGACTTCAAAACTAGCTTAAAAAATCATATTTGATGAAATGGGTGTAAAATCTGTGCAGATTTGTTTGTAATGAGGGGAATGCTTGGAAGGCCATTTCTAAAACAGCAGTGCTTTTTAAAAGCACAATGCCTAGAGTATCCCACCACTAAGATCAGCTGACTGAATTTTGTAAGCATCTGAAAAAACTTCCAGGGTCGAACAACCATGTCCTTAAAATATACAGAAGGTCTCTCTCGCTCTCACCCTCCCCTCCTAAACCACTTACACCATACGCTGTGCTCATGCACCCGGCAGTTCTGCACGCTCTTGGGTCCTTAGGGTTCTCAATAACTGAAGTGTGCACTTCTGTCCTGCTTCTCACATGCTAAATATCTTCATGCCTGTTACTAGCCTCTAGTATTGGAAAGAGAACAGGGAAAGCTTTCTCTTGAAATATGTACTTTGAAAATATACCTCAGGCACTTATTCTAGTAGAGGAACTTTTTCTGGGTTCAGGTTGAAAAACATAATCTATAACCAGGGGCAAATTAGGTAACCCCATTAAAGTTCAGTCTCTTTATCTTTAAAGTGGGAATAATAAAGTATACTGGACAAAAATGCACAGAAGATGTCTGTCACAGTGATCAGTGGTGGGGGGGACACAGGCAGCTGTTGTAAATGCTACATAAAATGGCAGCTATTTGTATTATCATCCTCGTTCATAAATTCTTTGGCCCAGTGGCTTAGGTTTTCTCCATTTCTTCCTTTATAAAGGTTTGTTATAAAACTTGTTATTCACTTGGAATTTGGGAAGGGATATTTACAATAATATGTTAAGCTATACCTTTATACACATTATATTTAATAAGGAAAGGTGAAATATTGAGATTTGAAAAATATTGAAACTTCTCATCTTCCCACCCCCTTTCTCATTACAGAGTATATTAACCACTAAAAAGCTAGATCTAGGTTAGATGTTGTATAGACAACTTACCCCCAATATATCAAAAAATAGACTTAACCGTCTTTTCTTCCTTCCTTCCCCTCTCCTTCCTTCCTTCCTTTCCTCTATTTAATCTCTTTCCTTGGTTACCTATGATTGGTTACGTACTGTTGCCAGGTACTAGGGAATGGGTATGCCATCCCCAGTAAGATAGTTACGATCCCGGGTAGGGACCGTAAATCATGCAATTTACAAACCAGCTAGTAGACACATTGAACAAATGAATTACAGATGGCTCTATCAAAATAGAGTCGGTAAGTGTCATAAAGGAAAGCTCAGAATTCAATGCAAGGAAATCGTGTGCAGATAAGATGGAACCCTGGCTCAGTCTGGGGGATGCCAACTCTGAGCTAAGACGTGAAGGATGAGGCTGGATGGGCAGGCTTCTGAGCAGAGCTGGCACAGTGATACCCAGACTGATGTATCATCTTTTTTTTAGCTGTTTCTTTCTAAACACAATCATCCTTCCAGTCACCAGGCTTAAAATCTTCACATTATTTTTGACACTTTCTTCACTTTTGCCTCAACAAATAACCAGCTGCCCAATTTTCTTGACTCAGCATGTTCTTTCCTCTGTTCTCATGAATGCCTGATTCCCGTTCTCACTACAGTAGTTCCAGCCTTCTCTACCGTTTTCCTACAGCTGTGTTTTTTCTGTCATTCAGCACATATTCAGGAGCTCTTGCTGTGTGCCTGGGCTTCAGTTAGTCAGGGCCAGTAGTATAGAATTGAGCACGATAAGCATGGTCCTCACCAACTCTACACATGTAATGCAGGGCTGAGGATCCTGAGCCGTGATCAAGTAGGGACGGCGTGCGAAGCCACAGGGAAGGTTTCCCCTTCCTAGGGGAAGAGAGGTTTACACTGAAGCCCGAAAGGTGAATAGGAGTAAGCCAGGGACAGGTGAGACATTTGGGTTGTGTAAGGAACAGCGAGTCAGGAGGGACAGCATGTGCAAGGCTCGGAAGGTTTGGGTAGGTGAAAGGACTGATGTAATAGAAGTAAGCTGGTATCTTCTCATCCTGAGTAATATAGGCTTTGGGGGCACCTGGCTAGCTCAGTTGGTTAAGCATCCAACTCTTGATTTTGGTTCAGGTCGTGATCTCCAGGCCATGAGATTGAGCCCCAAGTTGGGTTCTGCACTCAGTGTGGAGTCGGCTTGGGATTCTCTCTTTCCTTACTCCCTGCTTCTCCCTCTGTGCACACACATGGGGGCTCACTCTCCCTCTCTCTCAAATAAATAAATAAATAAATAAAATCTTTTTTTTTTTTTAATACTAATTTAGACTTTTTCATAAGAGCCCTGGGAGCCACTGAAAAGCTCTACACAGGAGAGTTAAGGAAATAGAAGCATTTAGGGACTAGAGTAAAGGAGGATGCTGAAATAAGCTATAAGAAAAGGGAAAGGTTTGGTGAGAAAGGTGACGTTTGTTTTGTTTTGTTTAGTTTTGATGTCTCCCAACTGGCCTTCTCCCCTTCAGTATCTTCCCCCTTCATAGCATCCAGTCATCTTGTGTGATGCGGCCAGATTAACTCCCTGGGACACACTTCTGATCTCAGTTTATAGAAGTTTAATGACATGTCTTGTTATGGAATAAAATCTGAATTCCTCACCCTTTCATTTAAAGCTTACAACGAACTGGTCCCATCTCTGTTTTAAAGGTTGGTTTTAGTACTCCCCTTTATGTCTCCCTGTCCAAAACTGTCTGCTCCTATATACTTCCCATCCCAAACTGTACACTCCTGAAGCTTTCCCACAACTAGGCCTTTGTCTTGGGCTCCCTCCCTCTTTTCTGTCTGCTTACATACCTAATCCCTCTCCTCCTCCGGGTCCTTACTCAGATGTGAACCCTCCTACGATAACTTCACTTGTTTCCGCTGAGAGTAATTCCTCTTTTCTCTGAATCCTCAATATGATTCAATTCACAGTGTAATAGCATTCGTCACCTCCCCCACGTAGTAGAACTATTTAGAGAAGCAAGACATGAACTCTGGAACTCAGCTGCCTGGATTCAGATCTCACCTTGACATTTCTTGGCTGTGTGATGCTGAGCACATCTCCTGAATTCTCTGTGCATCATTCCTCCTTTGTAAAATAAACATTCCTACTGTATAAGTGTTGTGGGGATTAAAGAGGTAAATACTGTTAAAAAAATGCTCAATTTTGTGTCTGACAATAGTGCTGTATAAATATTTGGTATGATCATGCCATTATTTTTATCATGTACACAGAGCATCCACTCTTCTAAACTATAACTTGAACACCTAATCCACATCTGATTTATTACAATGGCTTCTAAATCGCAGATGGAATAGCGAATGAATGAATTAGAATCACAGTGATTTCCGGGGCTGTGGTGTGCATCTGTAGTCCCAGCTACTCGGGAGGCTGAGGCAGGAGGATCTCTTGAGCCCAGGAGTTCTGGGCTGTAGCTGGGCTATGCCAATCGGGTGTCTGCACTAAGTTCGGCATCAGTATGGTGACTTCCTGGGAGCGGGGGACCACCAGGTTGCCTAAGGAGGGGTGAACCGGCCCAGGTCGGAAACGGAGCAGGTCAGAATCACAATGATTAGTGAATCCTAATTGGAATTTTCACATAGTTTATTTTGAAGATAACATTTTCTTTGTTAAATTAGCTAAAATAGATCATTGGCCAAATGTTTAATATATTTAAATTTTCTGTATGCAAAGCACACAGAATATATGGAGAAGCATGCCTTCTTTGGTTTTACGTTGATTCAGGGGAATACCCATGCAGTTAACTACAGTATAATGTAAAGTAAAAAAAGTGTATGGTCGAAAGTGACTATAGGAATTCAAAGGGAGTAGCTGGAACAATCAGAAAAGAATTCACTACAGCGAGAATGATAACTTTTAGAACAAAGTATACATAACTCAGCTCTCCTAATATATTAGCCAAAATTCATTGAATGTCCAATGTACCAGGTGCTATATTTATCACATTCAAACAGGACTTCAAAACAGTCTTATCTGGAAGTGTTAGTGTTGTGTTCATTGTAAAGATGGGAGAACTGAGGCAGAGAAAGGCAATGTTAAGTAATTTGTCAAAGTCACACCAGTAAAGAACAGAGCCAGGATTGGAACCCAGGGGGACTGGATGCAGAGCCTGGATTATCCCATCAGCACAGTCCAAAATTAGGAGTTCTGCTTCACTATTTGCTGAACTTTTTCTAATAATGTATTTCATCAAGTTCACTGGATTTCATTTTCTATTATGTTTAAGCTTATACCTCATCCATTGATCTTGAAAAAATTGACTATTATTTTTTCGTTATTTCTCACTAACTCACTCTTTCATTTACAGTAACAAGCCCTCAGATTCTTCATCTATGAAATAGAAGTTTGAAGCTATAACAGTAGTTCCTGAACAATCCAAGAGCTATTCTTTCCTCCAGGCACGCAGACTTCTGTATTACGTTCCTCACCTTTGCCTATTCATGCCCCCAATCAGTGTTTGGTGTGCCATGGAAAACTTTATAATAAGTCACAGGGTTTTGTAGGTTCCAGGAATCCGCTGTCCTGGACTAGCCTCTAAACAATCTCTAAAGCCATTTCTAGTGGAAATATTTGAGATTTTGTATATTCTAGACTTTAAGTCCCTCTCTCACTAGTTTCTAACTTATCATTTCCCTCTGCCATAAAATGGACCACATATCCCCTAGCCCTTAATCTACCAAGTTTTCTTTCCCCTAAATTTTCCCATCTTCCTTCAACTCAGATTCCTTACTAAACAATACAGCTTATTTTGCAGAATTTGTAATTATTGCCATACCCTTGTGTAAAGAACTACTTCTAAAATTTATGAGCTAAAACCTAGAACACACATTTACAGAGTTTTAACTTGTTTTGTGAAAATAGCAAATAAAGGAAATGTTTTTATACCATTTTTTGGATGACTCCAAGCACTTTTCCTGATAGACTGAATTTTAAAATCCCATCTTGATCTGCATCTTCAGCATAGACCTACTGAATTAAAAAATTAAGGACAGGTACTACCTAGACACAAAGCAACATGACCTCCTGGCCACACCTATTTTTACATTCCTTTGATTTCTTCTTAATACCAGCCTTTTTCCCACTTCTTGAGAATTTAATTCTAATGGTATTGGAAGTACCTAGTTTAATATATGGCAGGCCTATTTGAGAAATACTATCAGAGCTGCCCGTCATGTCGTTCCTAGCACTGTTGGAGAGTGGGGCTCCATTTGTAAGTTATCAGCAAGAAGATGTCAGCACCCACCCCATGTGACCCAGCTGTGCTTTATGTTTCCCAACTTACATCTTTGCGAGTGCGTATGTTTTTCTGTTATGCTGACCTTGTTTTCAGCAAAATCAGTCCAGGCCTGCCATTCCAGCATAAGAGTGTAAGTCTACATTCTTCAACATTTATTCTTTAGATTTCTTAAGCAGGCCAAACCAATTCCCATTCTATGAGGGCATGTTCAAAACCACCAGTAGCATCTGAAGGGTAATGCATACAGTGCCTTGCACATGCCTTTAGACCAGCCCCACCCCCCGCCCAGAACTGACCACTTGTTGCTTTGTGTCCCACTGAACCTGCCAAGTGTTCTTCACAGCACCTGTGCTACTTTAATACAATTCCTCATTTACAGGTCTCTCTTCTCTTTCTTCATGGCCTTTGTATCTAAAGCATCTAGTATAGTGTCTGGCTCATGGTAAATGTTTAATTAATATTTGCTCAGTGAGAACTCTGGAGTGAGAAGAGAAGAGTTAGTGAGGTGCTTGAGACGGGTACTCTCAGGGCTGGTTCCAACGGGGGAAACCTACTGCTGGAAGTAGGGAGGTAGAGTATGACAATGGACGACAGCCTGGCTGGCCCATCTGGGGAAATAGAGAGTTAAGTTTGTGCCAAAGGCTGAGAGACAGCTGACAGAAACTCCTGAAAGCCAGAATTTAAAAACTTAGGTTTAATTTGAAAGCAATAGGGAGACTGTCTTTGGATTTGGACAATGAATAAT